>VYZT01050812.1:0-16618 GCA_013400735.1 Pomatostomus ruficeps | reverse complement strand
GTTCTCTTCCCATCTCCCTGGCTGCTCTGCCAGGTGGGTCATGGTAAGGGAGGGAAGGAACCACTCGAGATTCCTGGCTCTGGGCTGGGCCATTGTCACTCCCCTGTGACCTGAGCAGGGCTCAGGAGACGTGAGGCCACCTCTGAGTGAGTTTGACTTCTCTGATGTCGATAACACTCAGCCCCAGCCCTGAGCAGGTCCCAGCTGAATCGCAGCCGTGACTCAGAGAGCAGGGAGAGGAAAAAGCAGGAACTGTTCAAACCTCAGCAAGGCTTTGTCCATCCTGGGGCTGCTTTTGGGCTGGAGTGGTTTGGAACGGGGCGTCAACATCTGTCTGGAACAAACGCCCTGTTCATCCCTCCAACCCCACCTTCCACAACAAATCAGCCCCGATTATCGGTGTGGATGTGCTGCTGAAATCTCATCCTGAACTCTGACATTTGTTCTATAACCTTTTGTCATTCCCAGGATGAAAACTGGCCAAGCACATCCTCATCCCACAACTTTCCTTGGAAATTATCCTTTACCATCGTACTGCGGGATGGAAAACATTGAGGGATCTCGAAGGCCAACAAGATCAGGGCAGGAGCCCAGATTCCTCCTCTTTGGGCCACAAAAGCTTGGTAAATACCAAAATGGTTGTTTTAATGGTGAAAAATCCATTAAAAAAACCCCTGGAATAGTAGAAATGTGAAAAATCTCACTGCAATAGTAGCAGAATGCTGAGAATCAGGCAGGATTGTGCCTAAAGCTGAGTTTAAAAAATAAATAAATAAAAAATGCCAGATTAATGGGCATAATCAAGCCTGACATTGAGTAAGAGGCAAGAAGGAGTAATCAGATCCCAACTTAGCTGATGCTGGCATTACTGGGAGCCTGGGGCACAGTCCAAGGATAAAAACATAATGTCTTATCTCAGCAAGGAGTCATTTGTGCAGCACTGGTTACAACGTGTTCTCAAAAAGGGAAAGAAGGAAAATGTGGCACATGAAATGATTTTATTCCCCAGAAACGATAAGAAAGTCGAGCTGAAAGTTCTTACACCCAATCTTTATAGAGGAAAAGCCTATCTAGGGTTAACGCCTTGTAATAGTCACTGTAAACCCCCGGGATAAGAAAAAAAGATTAAAACAAAAAGTGAAATAGGGATTGAATCAAATTAGTATAAGGAAGGCACTTAAAAACTCAGATTTTGGAATATTTCCTGCTGTTTGGAGATCGCTGGGATCCATGGGCCCGGCCTGTTCCTCGGTTCAGTGAGAGTTCAGGCAGTCTGGCAACCCCACTCTTTTGGCCAAGGCTCCTTTTCTGGCAGCACGTCCCCCTGTTTCTCAAGACTCTTCTTTTCCTCCAGATTCAACAGGATGTTGACCTGGATCTCCCAGAACAGCTCACGGAGAGGAAAGACCCTCTGACACAAAACAACGTCACCGGAGAGGGAGCCAGAATGTCAGGGAGGGCATCTGGAACATCAAAGTGGGAATAAACCAATCACTCCGAGCCGTAAGGCTCTGCGTGGCTGAGTTTCATTTCCAGTTTATTGAAGCACAGCTCATGAACCTTAACAAGGAAAGGACTTGTGTGTAAAGTTCAGTAAATTGAAAAAGCTGGTTTGTGTAAAATTCAGTAAATTAAAAAAAAAACAACAGCAAACCCAGACCAAACACCGCAGGCCCGTGGGGGAAAAGCGGGAATTGAATTTCCGTAATAAGGACCTTTCTCAGAACAGCCAGGTGTGAAACGCAGCACCGCACATCTGCGAGGGACTCCGCCCAGACCCTCCAGCCTTTTCCGTCTCCATCCTGTGCCATCGAGTGAAACCTTCCACGATGTGGCTGTCACCTCACAGCCACAGCCCAGCGCCTCCCCGGTGGGAGCTCCAGGACTCTGCAGCACATGGAGCCGGGAGGAAGAAGCAGGTGAGAGGGACGGAGGGTGGTGGGTGGAAGTCGCCTCCTCCAGTCCCCTCTGCCTATGGAGCAGGGTGACACCACGTGCACAGCTTATTAAAGCCTCATTCCCCCTTCCTGCAGCAGCCCAAGGTGTGACCCTGTGTGAGCACCGCGGTGTCTCACGGAAATGACTCAGGCTCTCAGTGCTGACCTGTCCTGATGGTCTCCATCCAGTGGGACACTGATTTATTGTCCTCATGAGCCTCAAGTGACACCGTTTGCTCTTTCCCCAAGGGCTGGCAGGCGAGCAAGGAGACGCTTGGTGATTGGCCGTGATCACTGCTCTGCCTGGGAGTGACACAAGTGTCATGGCCTCTCCTCAGCCCTTCTCAAAATGTTTGTGCAGGAGCAGCCATAAACGCGCTGTGCTGACCCCAAGATGCAATCCAAGGCGCTCGAGTCTAGGCCTTATCTGCATCACCTTATCAGGAGCAGGCAGCGAGATGCACCCCGGGAAGGGAGGGGACTGCGCCAGAGGGATCGGCCTCGTCCCTGCTGTCCTGGCACGGGGAGGGGACTGCGGGCAGAGCTGGGTAATGATTTGTCATCGCCGGGACCGGGGTGTCTCTCTTTGCAGAGGAAACCTTGGCCGTGATTGACAGCGGGGCCGTTTCTGCCGCTTCCCTCGCCGCTGTCAATAATGAAGCTGTGTCAGTCCATCATGGACATGGACATGCCAGATTATGTCGACTCCTTGGACTCCTCCTACACCATGCTGGAATTCGACAACCTCCGCGTGCTCCCCAACAACACCGGTGAGGTTTTTATCCCTTTCCTCTTGAGCAAGCTCCACTATCTTTGTTACAAAGCTGGACGCCGAGGAAGGGCCGGTGGGAGGTGTGGGGCAAAGGGTGCAAGGGGTAATATTTAAGCAGCTGACCTGTCAGCCTCGGTTGCATCCATGGTTCTGTTTGGGCTGAAACGCGACCCCTTCGTTTGCCGGTCCCGTTTTGTGTTATTCTTTCCGTTGGTGGCTGAGCGTTGTGTCCTGAAGAGCCCACCAGGTTGTGCAGATGTTGGTAGAGGTCTCCATGGCATTCCCTGGGCTTGCCCCACTGTATCACATAGGAGAGGAGTTATTACCAATATTTCTCGTTAAAGTGTGTGTTTCTTTCCTGTATACAACTTCGGTTGATATTTAATCCTCGGGAAAGCGTTCCACCCAAATGGAATTTGTCCGTGACTATGTGTCCTGTTTGAGTTGCTCCCGGGGGCTTGGATTGAGAAGAAATATCCAAACCATTCCTTGCCTTTTATTGTTTTTCTGGCTGCCAAGATGGTCCCACAGTTTTTAGGGCACAAAGGGACTCGGCGGGGAGGCGGGAGTGTTTATGCGCCGCCACTTCCGCTTCGTGCGCGGGGATAGAGCACCTTGTGCGGGATTTCGTTTTCCTGCGCTCAAAAGAACTCTGACACAAAGTGAGCTCCGTTCTGCGAGATCAGCTGAAAATAAAGGGCGTTTTGGTCATCCCGCATGAATCCAATCGTGCGACTGAATGGGATTCCAATGTTGGGGATCCCTTTGGAGAGTTTTGGCAGCTCTTGCTTTTAATTGGTTAAGGAGCTTAGTGAAATTAAGATGGGATTTTCGCATTTGCTCATTAACTGGCTCATCAAAAGAAATCAGAGTTTCAGTAGGGCTATCACCTACAATATAAAATGATTAGAGTTATTATCATGGGGCATGGAGGGAGGTCAGGAGACAAGTAAAGCCAAAAGGCCCCAAGAAACTTGAATTTAAAGTTGACTTTGGTAAAGCTCTGGCTGTCCCCAAATCAAGGGTTTTCCATCTCTTTAGTTTTTGCCAGCTCCAGATAGCCTGGATCTTATTCTTGCAGCAAGGTTTCCATCTCCCATCCCACTCCAGAAATGTTATTTAACGCAGATGTTTCGCTTTGTCACTTCCCGTTGAACAACGAGATATTTTTCACTTTTTGAAGCGGCGCAAATTCCCTCAAAATTCGATATAATTTTGCAAACAAGCCACCAACGCCTGTTTGGGCTGTCTGTTGATTCACGCAGTGGAACTGACAGGTTGAGTTTTTTTCTGAACTTTATCGAGCCCGGTGTTGTGTTATTTGTTTAGCTGTTAATGACTAACCAGCTCTCTCGGGAAGTAGCTGCTTTGAAATTAGCTTGTTTGTCTTGGGTAAGTGTCCTTTTCTACAGTTTGTAAAAATAACTTCAAAAAAGCCCTGAAATGGCCACACGTGGAAATCCACTGCTGTCCAGTTGAGTTCCGTCCCCTGAGGTAACTCAAAATCACAATTTCCTTGTGGCTTCAAAAATATTTTAAAATTTGTTAAAATCAAGAAACCACCTCGTTTTTTGTATTTTTCACAACTACACTGGATTTTTTAGAGCTCGTTTATATCCCTCCTAAGACCCATCTGTATTTTCCCTACTAAATGATGGCAGCCTTGCCCTCTATAAACATGAAGAGGAAAGGATGAAATATTTATTTTGATGGGCTCAGCGCAGTTTTGTACCTTCTGAACAATTCCAAAAGTGAAAATTGGGATATTTTCAAATAAGGTCATGTTTTCTTGAAACCAGCTCATTCCTTCTTCAGAACGTTGTTTCATCAACATTTTGGGTGGATTCATTTTGTGGAGCGCTTCCTGTGCTTGGATGTTTCTTCTTCAGGAAGCTGCTATCACCCTGAGATTTGCTCAGATATGCATTTTGGGTTTTCCACCTTCAAGTAACCCGTAATTTGCCAAATATTTCAAGATTAATTAGAAATGAAGAATAAAACCCTTTATGGGAGTGATATTAAAAATATTTTGGTTTATATAGACTGGGGAGAGGAAAGGAGCAAAAATCACTCCTAATTCTCTCTGTCCCTTGTGAAAGACGTGTTGTAACAGCAGAAATGTTCCTGTTCTGCGCAAATTTGTTTTCTTTACCTTGGCTGGCACTCCAAGCCACATTCTCAGGTTTTATGACCCAGTTCAGACCATGCAGAAGCCACCAGAGGTGTTTTGGCAGTGATTTACCCTCCCTCGAGCTGCGGGAGTGCCTGGGAACAGCCCTGGCCTTCTTGCTTGGCCCCTCCATCGGTGTTCCTGTAGGATTTGGGATCGCTAAATCACAGCTGGGTTTTATATCCCAAACCCGTCTATTTGCCGAAAGCTGATGGAGAAAGAGGCTGAGCTGCACGTGGCCAGGGTTTAAACCCCCTCCTGCCCTACATTTGCGTGTGCAGGTTTCGCAATGCTGGCTTTGGCACCGCGCTCGGCTCTGTGTGTCCAAGCCCTGAACCCACATTCGTGATCCCTTCACCTTCTAGCCCAGCACGTGCGATCTGGGGCTTTGTTAACTGCAAATTACAGGCTCCAAAACTCAGATTTTTGAGTAGGTAAAAGCCACCCTGGAAAGCATTGCAATAAAAATTTATTGAAAAATAAATTCTCTTTTAAATGTGCACCTGGAAGAGCTGTAGGCAGCAATGGAACTGAAAGGAAAAGCAGCGCAGGGGTCAGGCACCGTGAGCTCATCCTCGGTGTCATTTCTTATCTCTGAAGAAATGGCATCATCACTCCAGCCCTGGGTAGGCAATGATTTACATAAAATGGCAGAAGGTACCAAAAATCTGTGTGTGCTGCAGTTGTGAGCTCGGCTGGCCCCAAAGCTGGGATGCCCTGCTCAGCATTAGGGAGCTCTGCATGCTGGTTATAAATAACTCACCAAAAGTGGCCAAAACTTCAGATATTTCTGCCAGTGAGCCCTGGGGACAGCCCCAGTGAGGGGTCTGGCCACGAGCAGAGCCTCAGCTCAGCCTGGGGGCCACACAAAGTCGAGATGAGTTGTGGTCCCTCCCTGGAGAATGAAATCTGTGGTTGAGATGGGTACCCAAGAAACACACACTTATAATCTAAGGATAGAAAAGAGTTTTTTATTCTACTTTATGGCTGTTTTTATATATTTTTGGTTGTTAGTACACACTGACGGAATTATTTACAGAAACAATGATTATACAGATAGTACCAGCAGTTACACAAGCAATTAGTTACATACAAGTTTTCTTTTACACATTCTTAAAGTCTCACCCCGTGAACACTTGCTTTTCTAAGAACTTCTCTCACTAATTAACTTCTTAGTTATTACTGTAGCTTCTACTGTATTTAGAGTTTCTCACAAATAAATTTTTACTGTCTTTAAATCAAACTCTGTGAAGCTTTCAAGCCTGACGTTAACTTCATCAAATCCCACAAAAATCAAGTTCATCCTTGCGGTGGAAATCTCAGAGGTACCGTGGCAGAGCTTAGGAGCTGCTCAGGTTATCCCCTCGTGTCAGGCAGGGATGGAGAAAATAAAGCAGATTTGCCAGGGATCCTGGCTTTCCTCTGCCTTTCCCCGCAGAGATCAGTGCAGGAAAATCCCAAATATTGGGCAGGTTTGAAAGCTGCCTTGAAAGAGCCCTCTGGTCCCTGTCATACCAGTTGTGCTTTGCTCTTCTGTAATCCTCATTTGGAGCCCATCATTAGCCGGCGAGAGGATTTTGTAATTAAAATTTATCATGGCAATTAACGCGCATTCTGGCTTAGGGCTGCCCTTTTTATTTGAAATTAAATTTCTGTTCACATTCAGCCAATTCAGCTGGAAAGGACGCGGGGCTCCCTCCCAGGGTGTGAACTTTCAGCTGTGGAGCTGCCCTGACCCAGAACCACCCAGCTCTGCGGGTTTGTTGGAGCTGCCATGGATACAAGAGAGGGCAAAATTTGGTTTGCTAATTTCCTCAGGCCCTCACACACAGTGCTGATAGTTCCTCCTCCAGTAATACCTGGTTTAAAGCCAGATTATTAATTCTTTCCTTATATCAGCGAGCAGATTCTCACATCTTACTCATATAAAGGAAAAAAAAGTCTTTTTTGGTGAGTAAATTCTTTCCAGCATCAGGAACACTTTGCAGCCTGGACCCAGCTGAAGGATGAAAGGTCAACTGGAGACCTAAACTGTTTGACCTTGGCTTGGGTCCTCTGAAGTTCAGAGAAAGTCTGAGTGCAGTGAAGAAGAAATTGGCTGCTTTACCTTTATTTTGGTTGTGCAGATTTTTTAAATGGAATCCAACACACTCAGGAAACCTTCAAATTTATTTGTTTATGGTCATCTATTCCTTTAAAAAAATGGACAGAATAACAGATGCCTAAATGCGGTTCTTGTCAGTTATTCTCAAAAGAATATTCTGTAGGGTTCCTTTAATAATGAATTATTAAGTAGAATAAAATCAAGAATCATCGCAAAAAACGCCCCTGAAAAATCAACCTAAATTGCCATTAAACACCTTTGACCCAGACAATGTTCCCAAAGGACTCGAGTGGCACTTCCTGACAAATGTCAGAGCTGGGAGCATCTTACAGAGATTTTGGGAAGAGGCAAATCTCAGTTCCTGTCACTGTGACCTAGGAATGATTTGGATTCTGTCATTATTTCTTGCTCCCACCTTGCTGTAACCCTCTTATTTACTCACCCATACACTAAAAAGTGAATTTAGACCAAAAAGGATTATTTTAGGGGGTGACAGGAAGCCTGAACTTTGCATTAGCGAAGTCTTAGCTAAAAATGTCTAAGTCTCAGCCTTAGCTGTGAAACTTTCCAGTTTTTGAAAAACTAAAGCTTTGTTGGCTTTGTTATATTTTTATTTTTTGGGGGGGAGGGGGTTGATTACAATTTTCCTTGCACAGCAAATATTTTCTCTATAAATTTTTGCAGTGTCTTCACACACAAAAATAACCTCTTGCTCTCTCTATAAATGTACATTTTGTGTGTGGATTACCCAGAGCTATTTTTGTGCATCATGGATTAGAAAACTCTCTCCAGGCAGATCAGGTGGCAATTCCTGCCCTTGGAGTAGTTTTCTCTAAGAAACAGCTAAACCGAGCTTTCTCATCCCAGAGAAATCAGGATGTGCCTCGTCCCGGGGATTTTTCCGAGGTCACTGGAACAGAAGATAAATTCCTAAAACCTGCAGTGAGTGCCCGGGTCAGGCTCTGCATGCAGGTGGGGAGACAGAAACACTCTCAGCTGCCCCTTCGTGAGAATTGTTCATCCTTTCTGTTTCTTCTCTGCTTTCTATTTATTCAATTTAATGAGGTTTTTTTCCCATTTTCTTCTGTGGACACCAGCTTTGAACCATGTTCTCCAGGTATCTCATTGAGGAGGTGGCTCCCCATCCCTCAAAAACACAAAGCTCACATCCAGGTGAGGTTTCTTCACATCTCTCCAGGAAAGTGTTGCTAATTGATAAATCCTCAGGAGCAGTTTGGGTTATGCAGCTTGAGATGTCTCTGATCACCGAAGGGACGGAAAACACCGATACCAGAAGCAAAGGGGCTGAGCTTGGGGAAATCATGGCCATAAATTCCGAGTTTCCATCACAGGGGTGTAACCGTCACCATTCTCTGCCCACAGAGGCCATGGCGGCCGAGTCAGCAAACGCCAACCTGCTGCCCAACGGGGTCAGCTCCCTGTGCGCCATCTGCGGGGACCGTGCCACCGGCAAGCACTACGGGGCCTCCAGCTGTGACGGCTGCAAGGGCTTCTTCAGGAGGAGCGTCCGCAAGAACCACGTCTACTCCTGCAGGTACCACCATCCCAGCAGCTCAGAAACGCGATTCACGGACGCGGGAAATGATTCAGGGTGGGGAGCGGGGGCTCTTCTCTCAAATCCTGAGTTGTCACATCATGAAGGCCGACAGTAGGGCTGCAGTTTGGGTTAAAAGGAGTAAATTCAGTCCTGTTTATAAACTCAGTCCTGTCCCATTTGGACCTTCTGTGACACTGAGCAATGCATGGAGTGAATTCACTGCCAGTGCTTTCCCCATGGTGCAAATCAAAGGAACCCCACAGACCTGAGAATCTCAGAATTAACCAGGTGGGAAAAGACCTTTGAGTTCCTTGAGTCCAGTCTAAAACTTGAGGTTTGTATTTATGTGTATAACACATAAATACAGACCCTGAGTGTGGACTGATACCACGACCTCGTCACAGCCCTGCAGGGAAAGCCTTCCAGCAATGCATGGAGTGAATTCACTGCCAGTGCTTTCCCCATGGCACAAATCAAGGGGAACTCATAGACCTGAAAATCACAGAATTAACCAGGTGGGAAAAGACCTTTGAGTTCCTCGAATTCACTCTGAAACCTGAGGTTTGACTGATGTGTAAACCACATAAATACAGACCCTGAGTGTGGACTGACACCACAACCTTGTGACAGCCCTGCAGGGAAAGCCAAGGTGGCAAAGGACCAGAGCTCCAGAGATTTCATTTTTCTTGCTTTTCCTGGTAAAAAACACCGCCAGGCATCCAAAAATCTGTCAGCTCCAAAGCCCTCTCACAGCTTCTCTGTTCTTGTTTTGAAATATAATAAATGATGTACGCTGGCTTATCAGTGATGATTTTATGAACATTCTGAGAAATAAGTGTGCAGCAGAGATGATTCACGTCCACTTTGGCACACAGGTAAACATTTGAGAGAGGACTTTTTTGCCAGGAGGAGGCTATAAATTATAAAGTTGCTATCTTGATTGACCTTAGAAAAATGATGTTTATTTTAGCACGGGCAAGAGTGGAAAGAAATCCCAGACCTGAATACACTTAAGCCCTTCATCTCGAGTTAAAACCTGGAAGTTTTCTTTCTGTTCCAAGGCTTTTACTCCTCTAAGGACACTCTAAATTTTTCCAATGTGAGTCACCCTACTTGTTCAAAATGTTTTTGGTGCCCTTATCACTCCAGGGCACAGCGGCCATGAAAGACACCTGAGGTGACAGCAGTGTCCATCCCAAGAACTGTGGGATTCCTGCAGGAGGAGACAACAGCTCCTATGGTTTCTGGGAAATTTCAGCTGTCGGTCTCCTGGGAGAGGAGCTGTGCTCTCCCCAGGAATCCACGAATCTCTGGGATATTTGGCAGCTCAGGGAAGATCCGCGGCATCGAAGCCAAGCTTGTGTGCAAGCCCTTATTTGGTGAGCTCAGGCCGGCTCGGAGCTCTGCTTATCGCAGACGTGAATTCCTCCACGAGTCTTTGGGCCTTTGTACCTTTGGCTTTTCCCCAGTCTGGGAAAGCGCCTCGGCTTTTACAACCTGAGCAGCGCACGTCAGCTCCTCTCTGCAGGGAAGATTCCCCTCCCATCCTTTCATCCACCACGGGGAGAGATGCCAGGCCTGCCCAGGCCACCCCCGGAACTGCACAAGGGTTCCTAAATCCCTGTGGAAATGAGGAGGAATTAGGAGGCCTCGGGCCTCAGAGCAAGGCTGCAGACCAAAGGGCTCGTGGCCCGTAACGCGGTTTCATCTACGCAAATCGCAGAATAGCTCACAAGTGAAATCAGACAAACCCAACGCTGAACACCCAAAAACCGCCTGGAATGGGAGATGGAGCTCCCACCAGAGCCCAGCTGGAGTCCCAGTCCTGCTCTCACAGCCAGAACCAGCCCAGTCCCTGCAGGGTGGGTGGCCCGAAGCCGCCGCGCTCCCAGCCAGCAGCGGCGGCCGTGGGGAAGAAGAGGAGCAGGGCCAAGCCAAAGCTGATTGAATCCATTTCTCCATTTCTCACAAACCTTTGGCTCTTCTCTAGGATCACACAGTGTGGAGCTCAGGGAGGCCTGGGGCCGGATTTGGGGCTGGATTTGAGGCTGGATTTGGGGCTGCATTTGGGGTTCTCAGGGTGAGGGGGTCGAGATGCCAGGCTGGTTGCTCTATGTTGTGTTTCCCATCTCCTCCCAGGTTCAACCGACAGTGTGTGATAGACAAGGACAAGAGGAACCAGTGCAGGTACTGCAGGCTCAAGAAGTGCTTCCGGGCTGGCATGAAGAAAGAAGGTGGGTGCAGAGGACGTTCCAGCCCTGCCTGCTGCTGTCTCGGGCCCTGCTCCCTCTGCAGAGCATGGGGGGAGCAGCAGCAGTGCTGGCTGGAGGGACGATGATCGTGTATCACACAGAGAGATTTTTTGTTGCAGCTGAAAGCCCCATTTGCCATTTAATCTCAATTTCAGTGAGACCCCGGTGACATTATTCACCTATCCTGTCAGGCCGGTCTTTTTTGGGGTATTTTAGTCCTTGGAAAGGGATCGGCTTCCTCAGGGTTTGGTCTCTAAGGGCTTTACAAAGCAATTCCCTCTTTCCATCCCCACTGGCATGGTTCCTGATCCCACCTGTGCCAATCTCAGCGAGGTCCTGCCACCTCCAACCTCATAAGAGCCATCAGTTGGCTACCTCAGGTGGCATGGTTGGCTCGGCTGATGCTCATGGAGCCGTGTGCCAGGGCAAGGTGCAGCCTGAGCACGGTGCCTTGGGAAGCAGGAGCTCATCCTGGGTGGCACAGGGCACCCGGGCAGTGCTCCTGGGGCCAGGTGACTCCTGTACCCCACAGGTGACTCCCGTACCCCACAGGTGACTCCTGTACCCCCACAGGTGACTGCTGTACCCCCACAGGTGATTCCTGTACCCCAGGAGGGGACGTGAGTCAGAGCCGATCCCTCCGGTCGTGCTGCTGGCAATGGAGTGACAGTGGAGCCACCACCAGCACCAGCACCGAAGGGCCAATCCCCTACTGGCCAACACCTTTCGTTGTCTTTCCCATGGGCTGATTTAAGGAGGAGGTGGAACTCTGGAGATTTGGGTGCCAGTGAGCACCAGGACTCGCCCTTCCTGAGGGAAATGCTGTTCTAGTTCCCAATTCTCAGCAGGAGAAAACCCTTTCTGTCAAGCTGTGCCTGCATCCAGCTTCCATGGGGAAGTCTGGGATCCATCACGGCACTTTGGGTCTCTGCTTGTCCCAGGAAAGCGTGGATGGTCCTGATTTACTGTCCTTGTCCTTGTCCTCTGAGTGCTTGACAAACTGGGGGCCCAACCCACGCAAGGTATAAATTGTTGCATGATGGCTTCTACACTCCTCACCCTTCATTTGTGCTGTTTCCCAACCCAGCTAAAAGCTGAGGGAGGTAGAAAGGAGCCTGAAAGTTTCTTCCCCGGCCACCAAGTTCACCCCAGGGATGACATCGTGGCCCCACTGAAACCAAGGGGAAATTTACCGTAGATTTCTGGTAATTCATAAAATTTTACCGGTGATGAAATGATCTTTCCAACATCCTGACCATATGTTTTCCTGGAGAGGAAGGGTGTCTTGAAATCTGGCACAAGTCATGGATGAGGCAAAAATACCGGCTGGTTTAATTTAGGAGAAATGGAGTAAATAGAGCAGATGGAAAAATAAATAGGGATTAATAAGGACCAAAGTGAGGCTGGTCTGGTCAGTTCTAGACAGGACAAAGCCAGCTGCCAATGCAGCAAACTGCGCTGCTTGGAAAGGCTGAAATCTGGTTATCAGATCTCTTCTTTGCGCTGAAGCGCAAGTTTTATTGGTTTTTATGGTAAAAGTTATAAAACCTTGGCTGCTGCCTCCATCGCTGAGCGCAGCTCGATGGAAGCTGACTCATTTTGAGTTCCACATCGTCACATTCCTTGAAGCTTTTTTTATGAGCCCGGTCAGGTTGCGCGCTCGGAAAACGCTCCTGTGCTTGGCGAGGGGGATTTTAAAGCACCTTGAGCAAGTGCTGTGCAGAATTTAGCTTCGCTGGCCAGAGCTCTACCCCGGGCAGGACTGGGAAAGAAACTTCCTTGCACAATTGTGTGCACAAAAAGAACACGGCTGTTTGCTTTTGGGGGGTTCTAGATTAATATTAAACAGCATTGCGAAGCATCGGGGAAAAGAAGAAGCCTTGGCTTGGATAGAGCACTATTGGAGGGTACAAATATTGATATAAAACTTTTGGAGCGTGCAGCAGTTGGTAGTGGGGGTGACAGCGGTGACATCCATGCTCTGTGTCCCCGCGCTGGCACATCCCTCTGTCCCTGGCACTTTCCTTCGAACAGCCAGCAGTTTCCAGGGTGTGCCAGCGGCGTTGTTTATCCCTGGCAGAGGGGAAGGAGCTGGGAAGGATCCTGTTCCCAGGCCGGCTGGGACAATCCCCCCGGGGTGGGGACAGTGGGGCTGTGTCACCCTCGCGGGCGCCCCACTGACCCACTGCTCGGTGTCCGTGTGCACAGCCTGGAGAACTCCCTGTTCCCTGGCAAAACCAACTGATAAACGGGAATGCTGCAGCCAGAGGGGTTGGGGTTTTTTTCCTGTGTTGTAAGACGTGATGTAACACGTTTGGATCTTTCTTTTTTTTTTCCTTTTTTTTCCTTTTTTTCCTTTCTTTCTTTTGGTTTTTTTTTCTTTTTTTTCTTTTTTCCCTTTTGGGAACTTTTTTTTAGTGGATAAGGAATTACAGGGAACTCTGTAGTCTGGTAGAAGGGAAATTTCTCCCTAAAGAAAAAGCCAGATGATGCAAATACCTGAGTAGCTTTGAACTGTGTCAGGAGAGGTTTAGGTTGGATATTAGGAAAAGGTTTTTTCCTCCAGAGGATGGAGGGGCACTGAAGAGGCTCCCCAGGGAACAGTTGAGAAAATTATCAGTGGGATTTTTAGATTGAATTGTTTGTACAGTCTGAATGTGATCCTGCTTTCAGACTGCCCCTCACAAGAGCCCCACACCTTCAGGCTCGTGCACTGAGATGGGATCCAGGTTCCATCAGCACTAATGAGAGCAGGAAGGGATAAAACTCGAGTCTTGTGCAAAGCCCAGCTCCCAGATTTCCTAGAAGATAGAAATTCAGAATCACTCCTATCCCAGCTGTGTTTCTGGTATCAATAATTCACTTTAATAACAACCATTGAGGTTAGGATGAGCAGAAAGGCAAAGCTTTGCCTGAACACCAACCCCTCATCTCCTGAAACACCTCTCTGACCAGGATCTGAGATTTTTACAGGAGATTCCCTCCTTTATTCTTGTTTAATGGCTGAGGCCAGGACTGTGCCTGAGGGTGTTTTGGGGATTTTCTGGCTGTTCCCCCGATTTTCTGTCTTTGCACGCAAGCTTCGATTTCTATTGTCTTCCACAACGCCCCCAGACAGGTTTTGGTCACTGTGGCTGAGGAGAACACCAGGTACTCGAACGCCCAAAGAAAACAGCAGGATTCTATTTTTAGCATCTCCCTGAGCTCATGCTCACCCTGGAATAAATCAGCAGGGTGTGATTTCCCGAGTGAGCCAGGTCACCTCCTCACACGGAGCTGAGCGCCTGAAAACCTGGAAGCCTTTGGAAATGCCAGCACTGCACTGTCAGTGCTGGTGGAAAATAAAAACCAGGGGTTAATCTTTAACCTCTCATCCCTTTCCACGTAATTTATGAATGTACATGAACTTCTTCGGTTTTATGCAGAAGTGAGAGGAATCGTTGTATCACTGCTGCAACCCAGCGGGAGGCTTTGAGGCTTTTCTTTATTTATTGGTGTGAAATTGGACAGGTTTATAGGACAAGTTTATTAGTGCTTCACAGGGCCTCGATCTTGTTTCATACCTTTTGTTTGCACATCTTTTCTGCCAGCTTTCTGAAGGCTGGGACTGCGGTTTATTGCAAGGAAGGATGGGAAAGATAAAGGATCTTCTCTACCTTCAGCAGTCATAAATCAGCCCACAAGCCCGTGAAAGGATTAGATGTACTTGTACCACGGGGATTTATTTGGGAATAAAACACACCACACCTACAAAATCCGAGGTAGCTCAGGGAAAAAGAGATTATTTGTGGATATAAATTAATCAGGCAGCAGGAGGAGTAAATCTGCCGGTGAAAACAGAAACACTGTGGACACCAGGGACCGTCCTCCTCCTGCTCTCTGTGCCATTCATCACCGCATTCCCAACTCCACCAGCATCGTCTGAGTGTGGTTTTAGTGGGATAAGGATGGAAAGAGTAATTCCTGTGCAGGCAGGGTTTGAATGTCCCCAGTTGCTGTGGGAAGTTACTGGTTTGCTGCTCTCCCACCCAGTGCCTGTGTCCCTGGAGGTTCCTCGTCCCAGGCCCTCATGGAAAGGCAGCAAGGACGGATAATTTGGGAAGCAGGGGTTTGTTGCAATCCCACAAACGCGACACTGCTTGCCCAGAGCTCGAGGCAGAGGGTCCAGCCTTGCTCCGAGTGACAAAACCTCCCGAGGCTCCCCTGCGTCACAGGGAGTTGGTGTTTGTTTTCCAGGGCACGCCGTAGCCAGGGACAATTCCCCGAGGGACACCCAGCCACCCCCTTTCCCTGTGGGAAAACCTGGCTTGGGGCCACACTGTGCCTGGCCAGGACCCTCCTGGGGACTCACAACCTCTGTGTCCCTTCTTGGGGGCTGTGGTGGCTCTTTGTGGTGTTTGCTGGCTTTGGGAATGTGCAGAGGATGGGATTAGAGAGGGGAAAAACCAGGGAGTGAAGCTTTTGCCAGGCATTACTGGAAACAGCAGCTCCTGAGAGACAGAGGGGTCCAGTGCAGGGTTTTTAGTGTTTCCTGCAGGTTTGCTGATTTTATTGACAGCAAAGCCAAGATCCCACCTGAGCCCAGCACGTCCCTGGAGCTCTCCCATGGCTCAGCAGGAGTGACCCATCCCTTCCCTTTTACAAACACCATAAATAGAGCAATATAATCACTGCACGGTAATAGATTAATTTCTGTGGCGGGTGAAACATTAACTCCCCTCTGTGTCTGATTCCATCACATCTTGGGCCCTGGCAGCGATAACGCCCAAATCACCTTGAGAGAGTCGCTCTGTGCCATCCACTCACTGTGAGATTGGGCTTATCAGGGCATGAGGGAAGCGCTGAAATCTGTGCCATAAAAACACCCGGGGGCAGAAACAGGCTGGGGCTTTTAAAGGAGTCTGCCATGGGGAGCAGCTCAGCCTGGGACTGTGGGATTGATGGAAAATCAGAGGTAAAACTCGGTGAGAAAGGCCAAACTTGCACCTTTTCTTGTAAGGAGGCAAAAAACCCCACCCTGAGAGCACATGGGGGAGCACCTGATATAAATCCGGGTGTAGAAATTTGGATGGGGATTTTCCAGCAGAGCCAGTGATGGCACGGATTGGGTCAGGCTGGTTGCTCCTCAGTGCTGGATGCTGCCTCTCACCTTTCTGGTGGATCTATAAAAGCTCTGAAGGGTCAAGATCAGGGTTCCTATAACCTCCTTCACCTTCAGGCTTCAGGGAGGGGTCCCTGGCTGACCCCGTCACGCACAGGGCAGCTGCTGCTGCTGTCTGAGGAGGTTTAGCAGAGCCTCCCAAGAGCTGTGGGGTTTTTTTGTGTAAATTGAGGACAAATTGTCATTTCCATGGCCTGCAAATCCTCCAGGATGAATTTGTGTGGGGCACCTTTCATGAACAGAGGCACCCACCCTGCAGGCCAGGCTGGCTCTGAGGGACAGGGTCAGACCCCCACAGGCTGGTCCTGACTGACAGCAAGGCTGAGCCCCAGATCTTGGAAAATAAACACTGCTCTCCTCTCGATAAGGGGAGCCATTGATTTTTGTCACTCTTGCTTGTTTTCTGCCCTTTCACTTCGTTGGCCTCTCATCAGAGGCCCGTTAGGAAAACAGAGCAGTGCTTGCACATGAGCTGGCATTAAAAAAAACCCAAACCCCTTCCCTCAAACTGTGCAAAACAGCAAAGCTTTTGCTTTGTATGAATTTCCAGGAGCGAGTCCTGTGCAAAGCGTGGTGCTCTAAAACCAGACCCAGCAGCAGGGCAAGGACTCAAAACAGTGATGGCAAAATAACTCTGCTGATTCTGCAGGGAAAAAAAAAAAAA
>VYZT01050807.1:14129-30123 GCA_013400735.1 Pomatostomus ruficeps | reverse complement strand
CCTCTCCAAGGCATCAAAGGGACATTTCATCCAACCCCCTGCCATGAGCAGGGACAACTTCCACCAGACCAGGGTGGTCCAACCTGGCCTTGGACACTTCCAGGGATGGGACAGCCACGATTCCTCTGGGCACCCTGTGCTGGGGCCTCACCACCCTTGTTGTAAAAAACACCATTCCTACAATCAGGGAATTACCCCTGCGAGCACGCTGGAGCAGCCAAGGGTTCTGACACACAGCGAGAGGAGCTGGGCTGTCCCTGGGTGCCTGGGATTTGTCACAGGGGCTTTTGCTGCTCTGGTTCCTGGCAGATCAGCGTGCAGAAGGGCGAAGCAATGATGGCACAGAAGCGCTGCCCGAGGTCCTCACTCCCCTGACAGGTTTAGTTTGTGATTCTGGTGGGGTTTATTTTTCTTTTTCACGTCACTCATGAGCAGCAGCAGCAGCATTTACTTGCCGTGTACAGAGGCCCAGTGACGGAACGTTGATGTCTGGAAGGAATGAAAGGCGTCATTCCCATGAAAGCAAAACAGGGAGGTTTTCCTGAATGTAATAAATATTAAAATACTGCCACTGCCTATGCTAACTGGCAGCAGACAGCCTTAAAAATCTATTAAAGGAGATTAAAGATGTGGAAAGCATTTGGGTTCCTAAGCCAACAAATAAAAGGGCTTGAAGAGGGAGGGCTGGGAGCTCCTCTCCTTCACTGCTGATAGATGTGGCCACGATTTCAAAGAGTGCAGAGGTGGGAGCTCAACACCAAATTCAGACTCTTCCCTCGTAAACAGAGCTGTTTTCACATGGCCAAATCTTCCCTTAATCACCACTGCAGATACCACATGAGCCAGCACTCCTGGGCCTGTTTTTCCCGAGCAGATAATGGGGTTAATTGACAGCTGCAGCATCCTGATAAGACCCGATGGAAGATGAAATGCAGGCCCAGAGAGAGATAGAACGAGATAACTCTAATGACCGGCGTTATCAGGGATGCTGGCCATTATTAAATCTGTGCTTTCATGGAAAAAGGGAAAAAAGTTGCTTCTAATGTGGTTTCAGCAAATAATCCAATACCAGCAAATGAGGCACTTGAACCCAAGAGGACCAGTGCAATGATTCCTTGTAATTTGGAGAGTTCCACACTTGAGAATTAGGAATGGAAGAACTCTGTGTGTGTGTGTTTTGACAAGGAGTTATTTAAAAAAGGTTGCAGAGGGAGAGAAGATTCAATGTGATCGTCTTTGTCTGTCTGTACAAAAAAAACAACAACAAAAAAAGAGTGGGAGTGGTTATTAGCCGTGTGAAGAGGAGAATAATGTGTTATTTTTGCTCTCTATACTGTTCCTGTGGAACTCATCCAGGAAAACTGCACGTCCTCGTGCTCTGCTGCTGGAAAAAAATAAAAATTACCAATGATACAGAACACGTTTGACGCTATTTATCTGCAAAACCGACATTGGCTGCTGAGCAGGTCAGACCCAGCTCATTTTAGAGTCAGTGGGGAGAAATGGGCCCTTTTCAGGTGGGAGCCACGTGGCACTTTTCAGACATTTATTTTCGGCTGAGATAAATCGTGGCCTGGTTTCCACTGACCCTTTTCACTAAATCTTCAGTGGCTGCCAAGAGTCAAGAGGGAATAACTCCAGGAGAGATATTTCTGTTGAAAAAAATTGGTATTCGGCTGTATAAATCAGAGTCTGAAAGACAAACTAAAAAAAGAGCCTGTTTTGGTTATCACAACATGATTTAGAGCAGACTGATAATGGTCAGAGAGAAATAAATATATAAATATAAATATAAACATCTTGGAAGGAAGTAAGGCCTCCTGATAAGCTCTTTAACCAAATTGTAGAGGACAGAGGAGGAGTGGCTGAAGTTGAAGCCAGATTAGTTCATAGGAGAAATAAAACATGTTTTTAGTACTCGGTAAACAACTCGAAGTTGAGTCACGTATTCTTCCTTTCTGATGCCTTCAAATAAAAATAGAATGGCTTTCTGAAGGAGATGCTTCAGCCAGAACAAACCAGTGAGCACAGGCTGAGTGTGGGCTGAATGTCAGGGAATTACAGAATTCTTTGGTTTTGAAAAGACCCTTGAGATCACTGAGGCTGGACAGGAACGGAACAGGGCCGAGGCCATTCCTGAGCCCTGTCCCCAAGTGCCACATCCCCACCTTTTTCAGGTCCCTCCTGGGATGGTCACTCCACCACTGCCCTGAGCAGCTTGACAGCTCTTTCCAGGAAGAAATTTTCCCAATATTCAATCTAAACCTCCCCTGGTGCTAATTGAGGCCGTTCCCTCTCCTCCTGTCCCTGTTCCCTGGGAGCAGAGCCCGACCCCCCCGGCTGCCCACTCCTGTCAGGGAGTTGTTCAGGGCCCCCCGAGCTTCCTTTTCTCTGTTGTTCCCCTGTAGTCAAGGTTAAAAACCAAAATATCACATTTCCTCTTTAATTCGTCTCTAACTTTGCCAAACACTGTTATCTGCAATAAAAATAACTGAGTTTTTCTTCCCACTGTTTGCTCTTCCTCATCCTTCTACTCTCTTTCTTTACACAGTATGTAACAAAAATGGGTCAGATCATTTTGCTTATGCGTAGAAAAAATTTTTTATTCATTTACAAGAAGTTATCATGAATAGTTGTTTTATTTTTGATTTAGAAGGTTTTCTGTGTTTGGAGTTATATATATATATACATATATATATATACACACACACATATATATTAAACTGCAGGTTGTAACAATGCTCAGAAGAAACGAAAAGAAAATTAAAGACTTTATGGTGTAGGTTTAGAGAGAACTGAATCTCTTCCCTTCCCGTATTCTCTGCACGACTCAGAGATCACACATTTAAAATGTACAATACAAAATATGAACTTCACGTGCCACGTATTTGGCAGATTTAGTGATTGCCACAAAATCTGGTGGAACTTTTGGGATTGTTGCTCTGCTTAGGACCGATTCTGCATCTTCCCTGACCTCAGAGGAAGGAAGTTTGATGCTGCTCACACCTCAGCACTGCCTGGTTATCCTCAGAGATTCACAAATTATTTCGGACTAATTGAACCGCCCGCTTTGCGTCACGCCCATCCCGCTCGCGCACATCTCAAAGTCCCAGCTAAAATTCTGCTTCTTCTCCTTTCTGCCACTGGCTGGTGTGATTAAATCTCCTGCAGCCTGCTATGAGTTATTAATTAGGAGAACAGCCTCGTGCTGACGAGATTGGTTTTGCCATTTTGCCATTTTGCTCGTTAACCTCGTTAGAGGCACGCACGTGTTCTGGCCCATCGTCCAGCAGCCTCTAACATCGCCATAAACAAGGTTAGCTGGCCCTTGCCTGCAGA
Source organism: Pomatostomus ruficeps (assembly GCA_013400735.1). NCBI lineage: Eukaryota > Metazoa > Chordata > Aves > Passeriformes > Timaliidae > Pomatostomus > Pomatostomus ruficeps. The sequence goes on along the minus strand of VYZT01050807.1, from coordinate 26,784 downwards.
AATATTTTAGTTTTTTGCACTGGTGAGAGCTGAGTCTTTCCCAAAACCTTTATAAAAACAAGAAATGCAGATTTTGGCTGCGTCTGCCTGGTCCCCTCAATCCCCGTGACGCTGCTGTTTCAGGACCACGTGATGGAAACAGAGGAACACAGACAAAACCTTATTTGAAGATTATTTAATTTCTAAAGAAATTATTATCAATATTAAATATCAGCAGCACAGGTCATGACCCCCAGCTGACCGGCCTGACAAAATATTTGCAGGGATCAGTGAAAAGAACATTTAAAACAAGATATTGAGATGCTCTGGATCCCTACAGGAAATTGTTCCCACCACAAGGGAGAGCCCAAGAGAAAAATCACAGGGGAAGGTCACTGTAAAACTCGTGACTCTTCATCACCTCTGGGTGGTGGCCTCCACATGCGAATTTTGGAGATCAGGGTCACTCTTTTTCCTCAAAGAGCAGACTTTTGACTCCCTTTGCAGAATAAATCGATAGATCTTAAGACCTTGCTGTCCTACGGTTTGGATTTATAATTATGATCATACAACGAGAGCTCCTGCTCACATTATTCCTCCTCTCTCTTTCTTCTTCTGTTTTCCGTGGTCTAAAAAAAAAAAATAATTTTGGTCAGACCTTTATGGAACATTTATAATTTTTCATATATTCTTCTGTCGTGAAAAATTCAGATTATTGCTGTCAACACCATTTCCCTCTGAAAGGAAAATTGACCTGAAAATATTTCCTGATATTTAGGATTATATGCTTAAAAAAAAATAAAATAGTGAGCTTTCAACCAGAGAAGGTTGTAAACCTCATCCAGAAGTTCTTTTATTCAGGCCATGCTGGGCAAAAAGGTTTTATTGGGAATTTTTATTGGGTTGCAGAAGAGATATCAAATCAAATGAGCTGGAAGTTGGCTGGAAGGAAATGGTTTTTGTGGTTTCCTCCTCGCTTTGTTCCTTAAAGTGCCAATAACTCGGCAGCACCGCGCTGAGTTGTGGTCAGCACCGCAGGCACCTCTGTGCTCCATAAATAACATTTCTGTGGCCAACTTTGTCAAGGTTTTATTGTCATCTTCTCGATTCCCATCTCCACCTTCTGGCAGGTTGTTGTTGCTTTCCCTTGAAGAACTTCCTCTTCCTCCTTCTTTTCCAACTCAAGTCCTGCTCTGGAGGAAAATAAGATTTTCAGAAGGTTTGTCAGACACACAGAGGCCTTGGGCACGCCCTCTTTAAATACAGTTTTCCAGTCTGCCCCGATTTTGATTTTTAACTTTTCCGTAATTTTAGTTTTTAGTGACTTTTTTCTTCATCCCTTCTGATCGGGTTCTTTATTAAACTAACAAACAATTTCTTCTAAAAGTTTAATACCTGTCGTTAAATCCCCAGAGCTTTGTTCCTAATACAAGATTCCAGTTGTTTTTCCAGCCACCCTGAGTTATTTGGGATGTACAAACCCCTGGGACTGAGGATCATCATCATCATCACAATTAAAAAAAGATAATTTCATGACCCTTCTTGAAATAATTGAAGGATTAAGAATGACAATCCAACTGTTGTTTGGTAAAATTTATAAGATCCTTAAGTGAGGAGTGATTTTTACTGTTATCGATGGGTTTTTTGGTGCTTATCAGGGAATACCTTGTTGAAATTGCTGGGGAGGTTTGATTTAATCTTCCTGTGAGGTGTTCTCTAAATAAATAATATCAGTGTTGTAAGATATTACTCGCAAGTTTTTTCTTGTAATGCACTTAATATCTCGTTCCGATGACAAGCAAATAACTCAGTGTGATAAGGGTGCTATAAAAATACGAAATTATGACCTAGAAAGGCAAAAAACCAAATAATGCCCCTCTCCCCCCATTTTATGGGAAAAAGTGTTTCTAGGAAGGAAAAGGCAGCTGGTTAGAATTGTGCCACTGACTAATTTTTCTCCAAAAATATATTTCAAAATTCATTCCATAATTTGGACAAAAAATTTTTTCCAATAGACAATAAAACTACCAGCTCTTCCAACACATTAATTACATCTGTCAGTGTTAATTTTTCTGCTTGTTTGCATTTAGGGAACCCTTTGAGAATGGAATAAAGTCATGTCAATTTTTTTTTTTCTCCTCTGACAAAACAGGAATTTAATTCCAACTGTGTTGGGACCAATTAAAAACAGGGATGGGAGTGAATGAGGCCGTGTGGGTGAGATTTAGGTGAGAATTCCTCACCTTAAAGATGGTTTTTTTCTGGTGTGACATAAATGTGCTGTGCTCCTATGCTTCTCTTTCCTTCCATCACAGGAAGAATTGTTGCTTTCTCCCTGGTGTCCCAAGCCAGAAAAGGTGGGATTTCATAGAATCAAAGGATTATTTAGGATGGAATAAACCTAATAAAATAAATAAATAAAATAATGGAGTTCAAATGCTAACCCAGCACTGCCAATCCACCACTAAACCCTGTCCCTGAGTCCCACCTCCACACATCTTTAAATTCTTCCAGGGATGGTGACTCCACCACTTTCCTGGGCAGGCTGTTCCAATGTCTGATCACCCTTCCTGTGAAGAAATATTTCCTGAAATCCAGCCTAAACCTCCCCTGGTGCAGCTTGAGGCCATTTCCTTGTTGCTTGGGAGAAGAGACCAACCCCACATCATTCCAAGCTCCTTTCAGGAAGGTGAGGAACTCCCTTTCCAGTCTGAGCTGTGCTTTATGACTTTTTTTTGGTCTCCAACAGCCTTTGAGGGCTGCCAGATGGGAGTAGAAAATTCCACAAATCCTCTGATTTTCATCAACAGCAGCATCCACAATCCATCCTGCTTCCAGGTAAATATTTGGACCGTGCAAGGTGAGCTAAACCTCCGGCCACACTGCGAGACAAAGCCACGTGTCCCCATGAGCTGTTTTCGGTCAGGGACAGGCTCAGCTGCTCAGTGGGGACTCAAGAGACAAAGCAAAATCAGTTTCTGCTGTGCTGTGGGCGATGTCAATCCATTTTCCCTGCCCCACGTGGTGACCTGGAAGTTTGCTGCTCACGATTTTCCCTCCATCTGGCTCGTTTGAAGACTGCGAGGGGAAAAACACGACTGGATGGGAGGGCTGGAGTGGATACAGGCAGTCCTGAGTGTTCTCAATAGAACATTAATTGAGATGTTGTAGATGCTGTTGGCCTCAGCTGTAGCTGTTGGTAATAATTAGGTTGATGGATTCAGAGAGGAACAAAAAAAATGTCTCTCTTCTCAGAGAGAAGGGAATGTGAGCACTGGGCTGGGGATTTGGGAGTCCAGTAAACCCCTGGTACTGGTAAATTGGACGGGTCCAAGTCCTGGAGCCGGATGGGATGCACCCAGCAGGGAGCTGGTGGACAAAATGCTGCTGCTTTCCATCCTCTGTGGAAGTTTGCAGTGCTAAAGAGGTGTCCCCAATGTAAAATAAATAAAATTTTTAAAAAACCCCAAAAAACCCCCAAAAACAAAGAAAGCCCAAAAAAGCAACCCAAAGAGGGTTCAGAGAGCTGTGTGGCACTTGCCTTGCCACAGTCCCTGGGAATGAAGCAAACCCTGCCATGATCACTGTGCAGGGAAGAAGTTCTGCCTCCTGTCCAGGTGGAACTTCCTGGGATCAGTCTCTGGGATCCCCTCTCAGCTGGGGCTCCTCTCGAGGCTAAACAGCCCCAGCTCCCTCAGCCTTTCCTCATCACAGAGATGCTCCAGTCCCTCCATCACCTTCACAATCCTCCTCTGGACCTGTTCCAGGAGTTCCAAGGCTCTGGTTGACCCCTTTCCTCCTGGGAAATGTTTGTTTCTCCAAGATTTCCTGTCTTAAAATACGCCTAGACCACGAAAAACACCTGTGGTGAGAAGAAATGGTCTGGCCACTGGATTTCTGCTGTCTTAGACTGGACAATGCAGCACGGCGGGAACCTGTCTCTGTTTCTCACCGTTCTTGGTTCCTTTCTCCTTGGCCTCTCTCTGTTGAAGCTTTGGAGTGGTTTGTAATCCACCACTCCCTGTCTCCACTCTGCCAGGATTCCTGCAGCAGCTCAGGAGGGCTCTGGGATTCCCAAGGGTCTTTTGCTTGATCTCAAGCTCGTGAAATTCCCATGGTAATAACATGGATGGAAACATGGGAGCTGGGAAATGAGCACATCCCATTCTCCGAGAAGTGCCTGTGGGTTCTGGTCACAGACCTGCACAAAGTCTGGGCTGATGGACCCCTGCAACAGCTGAGAAGTGACCATGGGAGACGTGTCCATCCATAATTCCTGGAAATTCAAAGTAAAACGGGACCTCTTTGGTCCTGACGTGACTGATTTGAGCTGCCAATCACTGCAGGGACAGCGACACGGAAAGAAGACAGAAAATGGAAATTTCTCTGACCACAGGCACCCGGGATCCTCTGGCTGTGCCTCAGAGCAGATGGTCCAAGGTCCCTGCACGTGCAATTTCACCCCGGGCAAAGCTCCAGCAGAGCTGCAGCTCAGCAGCTGCTTCATGCATTTATTTATTTTATTTGTCACCACCATGACCACAACCCTGCAAGAACAGTTAATTGCTCTTCCTGGCAAAATGGGAGCCCCCTCCAACCTTTCCCTGACCCGTGACTCGTGTCCCCAGCCAGGTCCCCACGCCGCCAGCTGGACAGGAAAGCCCAGGAGAGAACTTCCTGGGAGAAATTGGATAAATTGCAGTGAAAAGGAAAAGTGTCTGGGTCAAAAGGGTTTCCTCCAGTGACACGAGGTCACCACTGAGCCAGTCCCCAAGAGCCACATCATTTAAATACCCTCAGGGGTGGCGACTCCCTGGGTACCTGTTCAACACTTGACAACCCTTTCCATGATGAAATTTTTCTTAATATCCAACCTAAACCTCCCCTGGCCCAACTTGAAGACATTTCCTCTTGTCCTGTCACTTCTTCCTCGGGATCTGATTACTTGATATGAAATCCCTCACATGTATAAATCAATCATAAAACCTCCAAAGCAATTAAAACCTTTTATTTTGCTTCTTGATTTCTGCAGAGACATCACGAGATGTTTTCAAGCTGTTCTGTGACAATCAGAAAAGGTGGAAACTTTTATTGTCCTTTTTGCAATTATAGTTAAGTTTTTTCTCTCTTCACATTGACACAGGAACTGGGGCTTTAAGGAAAAAAAAATATAATTTGGGGGTGCATTTAAATTTAGTCTTTCACCTTACAGGATAAATTTATATTAGATACAGGGTGTGTAGGTAAAATCACACCCTGGAGATGCCTTTTTTCTTTCCATGACCATGGAGGGAGCGGAGGAAGGTGGTTTGGATGCTTTTGCAGAGCTCAGTGAAATGAATTTCCCTCTCCTTTCTAAGACTCACAGTAAATAACAGCACAACTGGGAACACTCTGCTGCCTTCACCCACTGCAAGCAGGATTTTTTCCTTCACTGTCATTCTGGTGAAATGTTAGAATTATTTTTTTTTTTCCTTTTATGCCTAATAAACATTTAGCACCCACTTCATAGCTTACTCCTTCCAGACCATATCAGAAAATAAACAGAATTAAAACCATTCCATGCTGATGGAGGATTATCCGTACTTTTCTTGCTTATTTGAACAAAAACTCCACATTTAAATTTCAAGTTAATATTTTAGGATTCAAGAGCTTTTTGGGTTTTTTTTTCCCCCCAGAGTCTACTGAATTATGGATTTTTAGTAGCAAGGATATGTAAGAAAATATTTATTCACTCAGGTTGACATTGGAGTCATAACTTTTGAATAAAACAGGACAAGGGAAGCTCAAAAAGTCTGAAAAGCAGAGCAGATTGTACCTCTGCTGCTGCAGTCATGGATTTGTTCTGCTGCTGATTTTTCAGCTGAAATAACAACTCTTTGTTTGAGAATTCCCATCAGTTGCTGTGGAAATAATGATGAGTCCTGGAAAAAGAAAAATAAAAAAAGGCAGTTCTAGGTGGGGATATGAAAAAAAGAGAGAAATTCCCAGAGGAACAGAGAGAAATTCCCAGAGGAACAAACAGAAAATCCCAGAGCAAGAGAGAGCTTGTGTACAGATTTTTTAATAATTAAAAAAGAAAAAATGGGGTGAAAAAAAAAGAAGCAAATAGAAGGTTCTGGGCTAAAAAGCTGATTCGAGGTATCTGTGTGATAAAAAAAGGACAAGATCTGGCACAAAGGATTTACTTTTACTGTTCATAAGCACCTGTAAAAAAACCAGACATTTCTGCCTGGGCTGCTCCCCCGGGGCTCCTTGAGAAGATCAATTCAGTCAATGGCCACTGAGATCCAATTCTTCTCATCCTCTCACCATTTTGAACATTGCTCCAACAAAGAAGTTGGAAATAATTTTTTAATTCCAGGACGTTTGGGTTTTGAGTGTTAAACTCCAGCTCAAACCTCAGCTCCTCAGGAAAGGGAGAGGAGGAATATTCCCTCCCAGGACAGCACTGTCTCCTTCTCTCCTTCTTCTCTCCCTAAAAAAGATTTTTTGACCTTTTCTTCTTCAGTCAGGCTTTGTGATTTATTTTCCTTGGGGTTTTTTTTCACATTTTAGTGGCTTCTCTTATGGACAATTTCTCTTTCTCATGAAAACAAAATTAAACCAAATAATTTGGGTGTATTATCCATTGATTAGCAAATGCTTCTGCACGTTCCCAATTCTTTATCAACCCAGCTGCCCTTTGCAGGAGAAGAAGGAGCTGAGAAGCTGAGGAAAACTTATGGATAAGAGCGTTCCAGGAAAAGGTCAGGACCTCTTTGAAGAACTGAAACTGTGCTACATTTGTCAGCTTCAGATTTTCTTGTGCTTTTGTCTGAAATGTTTGATTCTGAGCACCCCGGCACACACAGAGCTGATCAGACTGGCTACAACTATGGACTATTATCATCTTCCAGGAGAGAGAGTGTTCTGGTTTTTATCAACCATTGGGGATTTATTTGATGTGGATCAGCTGAATTCTTCTGAAGTTCTTAGGGTTTTTTTTTTTTTCACAGAAACAATGAGCAATTTGTAAAAGTCATTCCCTGGTGGCCTTGGTCAAGCCTCAAGACTTAAATCAGGAAGCAAAACCTGACACATTAACCTTTGTTGCCTTGACTGTGTGCAAAAAAAGGGGTTTAATAAGCTGTGAAAGAACATATTTAATTAAAAAAAAAAGAGCCAAGGCAACGAGAGACCACAAACTGCTGCAGGAAGAAGCAGAAACCAGGGCAGGCTGAATTCTCAGGGTAAATTGGTGTGATTCCAGTAAAGCCAGCGGTGCTGGGTCAAATTAATCCAAATTGTGGATGTGGACTGGAGAGGAGAAGTACGTGACAGCACTGCTGAACCAAAGACAGCTGAAAACACTGCTGAACTGAGCTAAGTATTCCCATCTCCCTCCAGAATAAAAAAAAAGAAAAAGAAAAACAGGTCATGTATCTGCTGTCTCTCCACAGCTTCCAAAATAATCATGGTTTACTCCTAATGCTGCTGTAATTTAGCACTGTGCACTGCTTTATTTACACACACGGCACCATTTTAATCCACATTTTCCTCTTCTTTCCATTCTCTCAAATTAAATCATAGCCTTGATGGCTCTGGGTAATGCACAATGAAAATACTCTCCTCGAGCGATGATTCGAAATCCCCAAATGGATTTGTACAAATAAACTGCTGAGGTATCATTCCTCTGTCATTTGATATATTAAAAATTAGGATGTATTTTTTCCTCCGCGCCGCTCCGAGGCAGGAAATAATTTTCATTTTCCTTTGCTGTACCACAATCAAAGTTTGTAGGCAGCAGTTTAGCTTAATCATACTTATGCAATTACTGTCAGAGCCTGACATTTTCCTTTCACCTTTACTATTCCCAGGAGATTAAGCTATCAACCCTTCAGAATCATTACAGTTGTTTACATGCAGGTGGCAAAAGGAGTCTCAAACAGCAGGAAATCTTTATCTCTGGCTCTGGCACGAACCAAATTCTCCGTATTTTGGGGAGTTTTTATTTGGTGGAATGAAATGGAAGTGATGCTTTGTTGGCACTACCTAAAAACAGAGGTTAGAAAAAATAAGAGAATAAAAAGTGGTTGTATTTATTGAAGGGCCTTCAGGTACATTTAGGGCAGTCAAAGCCTACCTGGGGCCTACACCCTAAAATGGATGCGGGTCTTGGGTTTTTCTCACTTTTATAAGTTTGGTCCATTTGCATATTGGGGGTTAATCCTCCAATTACAGCTTCAGGTAATGAAATAATTTACTCCAAGTTTTCTCCCCCAATTCACTGCTGTTTCCATCTCTCGGGGCCTGAGGCAGTGAGGCGTCCTTGAGTTCCAGGCCTGGAGAGGAATTGTTCTGTCTGCCCAAAATGGGAGAGCAGCAGCCAGCACTGCCCACGGAGTCTGGAGTTAGACACTCAAGAATCACATGGAAAATACAGAAGCTCAAATCCTAAGGCAGCAGAAGCAGTATCCACACCCGAGGAATGGACTAAACAGGGAAACACAAACGTTTCTCTGGAAGAAGTTTGAGGCAGCAATACAGGAATTCTGATGGGAAGGTTGTTGCAGAAACATCCCAGGACTTGTGCTTCCACGCTGAAATGATGGGAACCACTGGATACCAGATAATCCAATTTTTCCTCCCCTCTTAAGCCAACACTCTAAGGCCAACATGGTTGCTGCACTGAGAGAAAACCTTGCAGAAGTGTGGAGTAGCTGAGGAGCAGCAGATGAGAATGGCAGATTTTGATTCTCCACTCCTTTTTAAAAATGTTTTAATACCAATTAAACAAACCCTTCTGCAGGTGTCCCTGCCCCTGGGGAGGCTGCTCAGAGCAGCTGCTCTCAGGCTGACCAGCAGCGAGGCTGGGTGAGCTCTGAAATGTCAGGGTTTGAACGCAGCAGCAGCTGTTTCTGCAGAGCTCCCATGGCTCAGAGGAGTTGCCAGAGACTTAAAAACCTGCCTGGCTTCTCAGCCATCCCCTCACTTGGCCTGTAGGGAGCGGTTCTTGCTCAGGTGAGTCCTTCCTGCAGGTGCACACATGCTCTAGCACGTCCCCAGATTTCCTCATGTTTATTTTCTTCCAAGCAGAGCCACATCCTCAAAATCCAGACCGGTTTGGGTGGGAAGGGATGTCAAACACCACCCAGTTCCAATCCCCTGGGCAGGGACACCTCTCCCTAGAGCAGGTGCTGGCCTGGAACGGATGCCTCAAGGGCTGGTACAAAGGCGAGGCAGCCCCAGCAGCGCAGGACAAAGGGCATTCCCTTGGGTTCATGGGATCCCAGGGACACAACTCGGCCCAGGTGGGAACAGCCGAGCAGCACCCCCGGGTACAACGCGGATCCAATTGGATGGAGCTCAGCAATGAGCAGATCGACCTCAAATCCCCAGTGAGAAACGGAACCAATGAGGGAACTGTCCCCCATTCTAATGACCCCCCAAGGGAGACTCCAGCCCAGCTGAACAAACCTGTTGCAGAGAGGAGGCTCCGGGCAAGGCTGGAGCCTCTGCTTTGGAGACACTCGGGATGTTTTGTCTGCTCCCCTCAGAGAAGCCCCAAGCTGAGCTCAATCTCAGCCTCCAAGGGTTCTCCACATGTAGGGCTGAGGGACAGGGAGTGTTTGTGAAGGGGACAGGGAAAGGGAAAAGGGATAAAAATGTATAAAAAGGATATAAAAAGCAAAGACAAAAACCCATCAGGCATCAGAACTCTTCCATGTAACTTTGGACACCTCTCCTCCCTTCAGTGCCACAGCAAACTTTGCTTTCAGTCCTCTTTCACCTGCCCAGCACCACCAACACCTAAAATGCAAGACACAAACGAAGCCTTTGTCATTTTTAAATTGATTTCCTGAGGAAAGGCAGCTCCTGCTGCACGTCTGCCAGGCCCCACTATTCATCAAGTACCTTGGCCAGGTTCAATCAGCATTAGGCAAGAGGTAAACGCGTCAAGGATATTAAAGTCTGCTTGGGATGGTGAGGAAGGAAGAGGAGATGGGCAACAGCTGGTGTTGCAATTACAAGAATTGGATATTCAGGATTTTAATCATAATGTTTGACACCGGAGAATCTTCAGAATGGAAGATAAATCAGATTTTGCAAGGCCTTCTGCTAATGAAGATCTTTATTCTTTGCTTTCTAAATCCCCTGGGCACCCAGCACAATCTGGTGAACATTTCTATGGTTAAACTTGTTGTTGTTGTTGATTTTGTATAAATTGGATTATTTGTTTAATTACTCTGTTCCCTCAAGTTGTTAAAACCACATCAAGATACTTTTAATTTCTCAGTATATTATATTCCTCATTTCATTAAACTGAAGCAGTTACTTAAAGCTTACAATGTTCACTCCTCCAGACACAGAAATCAGAATTACCTCAAATATTCTCCCTATTTCTATCACTGTATAATCTTCTCTTTCTTTACAGTGTAGGACTGAGTCTTCTATTATTGCTGTGGACTATTTAAAACCCATTGAAAATGCTATCAAGGTTGTTTCCAAAGACATTTGGAAAGAAAATCATTAAGAAAGCCATTTTCAGTAATTTCATGAACTCCGTTCCTTCCCCGATTTTATATTTTAGTGTGAAAGGTAATAGGATGGTCATGTAAGTAAAGATTACCATAAATTTAATTAACTGCATTGCTTAACATAATCATAAAAACCCCTATCTATTAAACAGATAATTTCTTCATTTAAAAAGAAAGAAGATGATCCTATTTTTTTCTTTTTTTAACTGCTCTTTCCAGTGAGAAGAATGCAGCAAACATTTCACTTTTGCACGAGGAAATTAAATTATGAAGGTGTTGCTTTCCACACATGATTCCTCACACCACAACCCGTGCGCAGGCAGATGCAAACCACACTTTGAGCACTTGCTCGGTAAATTATTCTTCCTTTTGAACCAGAGCCACGGATTCTGTTCTGCGCCGCGGTTTTCAGCCTCTTCTCGCCGCTGAACTTCAAGCCCAGCTCAGAAATCCAGCTGGATAATTGGTGTCTTACAGGTTTTCGTTAAGGAACCTTTTTATGTACCAGGGGTGGATAGGATTTCGAGATCTCTTATTTCTCACGTGGAGATCAAGGGGGTTAATGGGCAAAAATGCTCCTTTCCAAGCACAAGGGATGAAAAATAAAGAAGTGGAGCAGCAAAAGTCACAGGGGAGGGAGGCAGACACAGATAATTTTGCTCTGGCTGTAGTTTCCGTGTTAAATAAATGGGATTTTTCAGCTTCTCTGCACAAACGTTGCTGATACCCTTCGACTGCCAGGACTGTACATTTCAGGTCACATTTCAGCCCTTGCTGTGCAGCACCTTGCAAAAAACTGAGGCTGTCCAGTCTGAGTGTGGAACCAGCGGGAATCTCAAGGACATTCCCAGCTGAAAGCAGTTCATTTAAGGATTTTTAATTAATTAAAGACAGGAATCAGGGCCTGGCTGTCTCATAAGCTTCCAGGGGTGTTGTACTCTGAGTCTTGAAAGTCAGGATGGCAAGAGCTCCTGCAATACTCAAGACATGAATTTTTGGGATTAATTTTTAGGCTCTTACTTCTCAAAAATCTTATGTAAAGGCATTCTAAGTCATGCACTCATTTTCTCTTTAATTGCTGCTCTTTTGGTTTCTGGCTCTGTGCAGTACAATGGTAAAGAATTTCTCCTGAGGACCAAGAACTGTTTCACAAAGAGATTAAAAAGCGTGGACAAAATTATCACGAGCGATGTGTTGAGCGGACCCAGCCCAGCTCCCAAAAGGCTCTAACACTGAATTAGGCAAAATATTTGTACAACTCATAAAGCACCGAGCACGAACAGAAATCACACGAACTCCCTTTGATCTTTCCTAAGGGCAAGGATAAAAAGATATTTCCAAAGGGATGTGAAATTTCACCTTTTTGTTGCCAAAGCCTTGTGAGGCACAGGTTGGATCTCCATTTTTCATCCCAGTCCTTGAGCTGCACGTTTCCTGAGCACTCATTTGTAATGGATTTTTCTCAAGTTAAAATTTGAATTTTTTTTTTCTAAAAATACAGCTCACAGGAAACAGAAATTCCTCCTCCAAAGTAAGAGAAACAAAGATGAAACCAGAATAATGACTCCATGATTTGTCTAGGTGAGGTTGTTTAAGGTTGCTACTTTTTTTCATTTTTACAACCATAAGAGATTGACCTGAAATTTAACTACTTTGAAGAACCCGTCAAAGCACAAATATGAGGTGTAATAATCTGTTTATAAATCTCTATGTCCACATTTTTAGAAATTAGAGCCGTGGGTTTGTGGTTGGGCCTGGCAGGGTGAGGTCAATGGTCAGACTCAGAGATTTTGGAGGTTTTTTCCAACCTTCCTGACTCCGGGATTCAACGATTCTATACACAGGTAGAGATGTAAAAATAATTAAAAATGCATTTTACATTTACAATTTATGATGTGTTAAAAGTTTTATTTTCATAGCATAGCTGAGAGCCTAGCAGGAAAAGCAGCTAATATTCTGCTGGAATAAATAAATATATAAACATAAATATACTTATAAATATATATATTTATATATTTATAAATATATAAATTATTATATTATATATTATATAATATAATAACTTAGAATATATAAATATATATTATATGATATTATATATTTATAATATATTGTAATATAAATAATATATATTATTTATAATATATATTATAATA
>VYZT01050807.1:0-14109 GCA_013400735.1 Pomatostomus ruficeps | reverse complement strand
ATATTATATACATTTCTAAATATATAAATATATATTTATAAATTCATAAATACATAATAGTTATGTCCTAATCGTCATCAACATCTCCAAATCCTCAATCACAATTATCTCCACAAGGTGTCCGGGAGGAACAACCTGACTTTTCCATGCACTGCCAGAACTGAGTGGTTTTATTCAAGTTACACAAAGAGCAAAGCTCCTTTCCTAAAACTCCATAAACCAGAACCAAAATTCATTGGATCAGACATAAAATCTGAATTTATGCAGCAACACCTCTCTCCCTTCCCACGCAGCAGAGCTGGAGTGGCCTCTCCACTCTGAGCATTTTTGAGTGCCCCGCGTTCAGCCAGGTTATAAATTATCCCCTCACACCCTGGAGTGGAGCTGTCGAGGTCCGTGCTGTGAGAACACGGGAGCAGGCACAGGGAAATGGGCATTTGGAGCAGAGATAACCCGCGCCTCGTTCCCGAAAATGAACAGCCAGCCTGCCGGCAATTATCTCTAATTACAGCTGGTATAAAAGGGTTTGCGTAAAGCACTTCTGCGCAATGTGCAACCTCGAGATGAGGTCCCAAGGCTGAAACATTTGTTCCCCTTTTCCATTAAGCGCATATTAAAAAAAAGAATAATTAGAAGATCATTCAGGAGGAAAGGTAACACTCTGACATGGTCACCTAGTAAATACATAAGACTTATTATTTGCCTCTCAGGAGGCCTGATCCTGTCGCAGTGATTTAATATGAACCATCAGGTAAACATTTAATTACCAGAACTGAAAGAAAAGGGAGAGAAAAAATATCATTAAACCCATTTTCCAGGTAAAGAATCCACCACAAAACATTCTTTGCAGACATTCTGCACCAAAGCTCAGAAACTCCCAGCCCAAGGGTCATTTCTAGGACTCAAATAATTTAGAATTTGTCAGAAATATTCTCTCAAAAAGATGTCTAAAAACAATATTTCAGCCTCAGTTATAGTTTTTCTGATCTTTTTTTTGTTTGTTTGTTTAGATTTTGCTTTGCCCCTGTGGTGGTGATGAACTGTGAAGCCAGGAGATCGATACACCTTGATAAGGCAGCAAAGGATAATCTTCCTTCGGTGCTTGGAACATAAATATTGGTCTGCTCTTGTCAGGCAGGTCCCACTGTAAGACCCGGCCAGATGTTTGTAGTTTTGTCAATCCATTCATCATTCCTTGCTTAATCTGCTTTTCAACCTGAGCTCTGCGGGTAAACAACTGTTTCTGAGAAAATCTTGGATTATTAAAATTCTGCCTTTCCTCACACTCCGCTGGTAGGGGACACAAGGGCAGCTGAGCTGAAAATGAAAAATAAGCCTTTATTTATGCTCTGGATAAAAACCAAATTATTTGGTGCCTCTGTCCTCATGTTCTCCTTATGCTGTGACATGAAACCCTCAATATTTACTGAATCATTTACCTGACCCGCTGCATTCACTGTGTTCAGAACCAGAACTGCTTTGAGTGCTCAGCTAAATTACCAGGAACAACAAATACCAAGATTTTAATTGCACTCTGCCTGTCTCTTTGTTCTTAGAAATTACTTCAAGTGTCTATTTGATTAACCAAAAGAGAAATAGAAAAATAAAAATGTTATTTATTTGTCTACAAGTCTCCCATCTCAGGAATCTAAGTACTTTCTGAAGAATAAAAGTCACAAAAATCCCTCTGGGGCAAATGAGCTTCAGCATATTGGTCTTGGACTGTTACCTAATTGGAAGGGTCTGGCTGTGCTTTTTTGCCTTCAAACCCATGAGAAATGGGTGCCCCTTCTCACCTTCAATGATCAAAAGTTTCTCTTCAGCCATTATGCTAATTAGTCTCATTGACAGCGCTGAATTAGAATTGTTAATTGCCTGAGATCCACAGATGAAGGTGCTTGGATGTGTTGTCCAGAGAAGCTGTGGCTGCCCCTGGATCCCTGGAAGTGTCCAAGGCCAGGTTGGATGGGGCTTGGAGCAGCCTGGGACAGTGGGAAGTGTCCCTGTCCAGGAATGAGATGATTTTTAAGGTTCCTTCCAACCCAAGCCATTCTATGATTCTATAAAAAGTTATTTAAAATTAATTTGATTATTCCTAATGAGTATAAGATCGCCTCATGCAAGACAGAGCTGAAGGAGAGCAGCTGAAGCAATGCTGCAAAAAGTGGCCCAACAAATACGATATTTCAGGTACCAGGTTATTCAAATAACCCCAGGGAAGTGTGGATGACAGACTTTGCTTTGCTACCCATTGTCACATTTTCAAACCAATGAGCACTAGGATATGTTTGGTCTGATCTTCAGCTTTTGTCACCTGCAGCCTTGACAACTGTTAGGTTCAATCTAGAAAATTTTCTGAGTTTCATGAAAAAAAAAAGGAATAAGAAACAATTAAAAAGAATTTTTTTTAATGTATCACTAATTTTAGGTAACTCTGAGATTGCCCTCAGGGCCCGAGACAGAATATCATTTAAATGGAAAATGCTGCGGGACGGGAGGAGCTGAGTGCTTCATGTCTCACCTCAGCGGCAGAGATGTTGCCCTAGAAACACAGCAAAGAGCGGGTTTGACACGGCAGCCTCTGCTGCCCCAAAAAATGAGCTGATTCCATGGGGTGCACTGGCCATGGCTGCAGATTTCAGGAATCTCCCACTCGTCTCTGTTTGGGAAACTTTAAAATGTTCCAGCGTGTGCCGTTCAAACACAGCAGGGTCGGTTCTGCAGGGGAGTCTCTGTCTGCCACTGACACAGAGGATCACCTGGTGTCCCCAAACAGAGGTGGCTTTGGGCGGTGACTGTGGTGTCAGGAGGTGCTGGTGGCTGGCACGGGGATATCTCTGTGTTCATTCTGCAGAAAATCAGCTCTAAGCAGAGGTCTCAGAAGCTGTTCCTCATGGCACTGTCACCGAAACAGCTGGAAAAACAAAAACTCTCCAACAACATTTTCAGTGTCAGAGAATCAAGGCATTGCTTTATTTCTGGCCAGGATGTGGCACAGAAATAATTTCATCCACACACAGCCCGGCTGTGCAGAGAAAATCATTCCATGGCACAGGGATTTTACCCGATTTCCCCCAAACTTTATCCAGTCAAACCCACAGAGATCCATTGGTTCCGTGTCCATTGGTTCCAAGTTCCGGAGTTCTGAGGATTTGGTTTCCTGTTGGTCCCAGATCTTCTTTGCTTCTGATGTTAATGAGGCCTTGATTGCTGGGTTCTCTGCTCAGTCTGTCCCGGCCCAGGTGTCTCCCCTGGGCCAGGGCTGTTGTTTGGAGCTGCTGTTGGTTGCTGGCCCTTGCTGGCCCTTGCTGGTTGTTCTCTCTGTGCATCTCCTGTGCTGCTCCCAGCCTGGGGAGATGCTGAACTCATCAGACCTCCCCCCAGTTCATTTTGGGATTATGAACACTGACTGAAGTTATGAAATAAAAATTTTTAAACTTGGTGTATTTTCCAACAACATCATCTCCTTAGAGCATCTGCTCCTTTTCAAGCCAAAATATGGAACTGGAGGAGATGTTGGCCAGGCAGATCATGAATTTGAAATGGAAGTTGCAGTGGAAGGTGCGTGTGTCCCTCCAAAAAGATGATTAAGGAAGAAACTCTTCTCACCGAGAGAGAGACAGTTTTGCAAACTCTCTTTTTATCAAATAATAAAGGTAATTTTCCACATTCGCTGCCATCAGCCAGCATTACCTGCGGGCTCACGGGGAGATAACGCATCTCGAGGTGCCCAAATAGAGGACACAGCCCTAACAAAGCTTTCCTAATTCCTGCTTTCTGGTGATCAGGATTCTTTTTTTTTCCCCTCCCTCATTCCTCAGGCCCAGCCAGGCTGTAGGACAGCAAAGACGAGCCTTTTGTGCTTCTCCCAGAACAAAGGCTCCCCTTGCTCTCTGCACGGAGCCTGTGAAGTTTCACCAAATCTCAGACATCCATCCCCAAACTTCAGTGGGACACATTAAGGGTGTTCATTCAGGGCATTTCACACTTCATGCCAAACCTAATTACCGTCATTTAAGTGGCATAATAGATAAATTAATTTCTTCCAGGAACAGACGTTTTCCTGCCTTACATTCCCCATCAGTAAGAGCAGTTCTTCAAGCATTTCTAAACCTTCTTTCTTCTCTGATCCAGCCTTTTATTCTCTCCCTCCCTCTTTTCCCTGCTTCAAGTCAATTTTATTTGATTTTTTTGCTCTGCTTGCCTTGAAAAAAATCTCTTTAAAGGTTCTTCTCTGCTTAATGCTCTCTGCAGAATGACTGACAAGAAACTTTTCCTTTTATTATCTCCTCTCCTACACTCAGTGACTCCCTCATTTGGGTGGTCAAAGTGCCTTTTTAATTCCATGTTGTGATGTTGCCGAAGGTGAGATGTAGCTGTTGTCAGCTGGGCTCCTAAAAAGCACACAACTAATTTGGAGTGGATCATTTTTTATTTCCTTTTAATCAATAAAAGAAGATATGCAAGATATCTAAAAGCCTATTTTGTACTGGGGTTAGCATGACCTGAATTCTTTTCTGTTGATGGTTATTTAACTTCAAGATAATTCTGTCATTCTAACTCGAATATTTATGATACCAGTCCTACCCCAGAATTATGACTGAGAATTGGTGGAATGTGTCTCCAGGAGATGAGCCCATGTCCTGTCCATGAAATAATTTTGATTTCAGTTTCTAGCTGCAGTATTGGGGAAAAAAACCAACACTGAATGGTTACTAAAGATTCATCCATGCTACACTTTAAATAGAAGTTCTGAAAGCACAAAATGTCTGTGGAGTGACAATGATAGTCCTGATACAAGTACAAAGAAAATAACTGTGTTTCTATGATACCCAGTTATTGACAGGAGTAGTTGTTATCGTATTTTGCAGGAAAAAAATAAAGAATAAACACCTGCCTTTAGAATTTTCTTTGATTCTTTGGTGTCCTGGTAGTTTCAAGACATAACCAAAGGGGAATTATGTTTTCTTCTCTGAAAATGCATTTTGGGAGTGCAGACATGGGGAGGTTATTTGGCCTCTGAGCTGCAGAATTCAAACAATACCTAATCACTTTTCTTGAATAAAAACGCTCACCAGCTTCCCTAAGAGGCTGAAGAACATGACAAGAACAAGGTCGTCTTTGCCCTGTTTCTTTTGAACTTTGTCAGACATGGGGCTGAGTTAGAGCTTCCGTCTGAGCAGAGCAAATATTCCTCCAACAAGCCTCTAAACACTGGTGTCGGTGACAAAAGGCCATGGAAACCCTTTAGTCGTTTTGTTGGAATATATACCGAGTTAAAAATTTTTATTTCATAACTTCAGTCAGTCCTCACAGAATCACAGAGTGAACTGGGGGGAGGCCTGATGAGTTCAGCATCTCCCCAGGCTGGGAGCAGCACAGGAGATGCACAGAGAGAACAACCAGCAAGGGCCAGCAAGGGCCAGCAACCAACAGCAGCTCCAAACAACAGCCCTGGCCCAGGGGAGACACCTGGGCCGGGACAGACTGAGCAGAGAACCCAGCAATCAAGGCCTCATTAACATCAGAAGCAAAGAAGATCTGGGACCAACAGGAAACCAAATCCTCAGAACTCCGGAACTTGGAACCAATGGACACGGAACCAATGGATCTCTGTGGGTTTGACTGGATAAAGTTTGGGGGAAATCGGGTAAAATCCCTGTGCCATGGAATGATTTTCTCTGCACAGCCGGGCTGTGTGTGGATGAAATGATTTCTGTGGCACATCCTGGCCAGAGCACCATCCTGGCCAGGAATAAAGCAATGCCTTGATTCTCTGACACTGAAAATGTTGTTGGAGAGTTTTTGTTTTTCCTGCAGTTTCGATGACAATTTTACAGCAATCATGGAGTAGGGATGAGACGTGAGTTAGGATAAGATGTGGTGCTCAAAAACCCTGAAAAAGCCTTTACTTGGATATTTACTGCTGACACAGATTATTCACTCTCCTCTTCTAAGGCCTTTACAGCAAAACAGTATTGCTGAGAGTTACATAAAACTGCTGTATGGGACTGCTAAATATCACATACAACATAAAATAACTCAGAGTATTTCACAGGGATTTATGTTTGGTGAACCAAAAATTGATCTCCGCTCAGTAAAAAAGTAGCAACGTACTTCCCTTGCCATAATTTCTCAGGAGCCAAGAGACAAAATGAATAAAGGTCTGAAGATCATATTTGCCAGTGCTTTGAAATTTTACTGCAGAAGTTTTTTAGCCAAAGAGATTATTTTGAATTTTATGTGTGGCATGATTCTGGCATTTGGGCAGCTGCACTACCCTGGTCAGGGTGTAGGTTTATTTATTTATTTATTTATTTATTTATTTATTTACTTATTTATTTATTTATTTATTTATTTATTTATACTGTCAGGTACCAGCTTTTGAGGCTGGGATAGCTGAGACAACCCCACAGAAGTGGCAGATCCACCACAGCTGGGGAAGATCCACATGCTCTGGAAATCCAAGTTCAGGCAGGGAATCATGAACAGACACAAAAATGTAAACAATTCAGTCAGATTGAGATGTCTGCTGAGCACAGAGAGAGCAGCAACTCACACCTGATACCTGAGGGTTTAGTTAAACTTGGTTGTTTTCGTGTTTGGCTGAATCCCACCCCGCTTGTCGTGCTCATAAGGTCACACGGGCAGATCCAAGCTTAACACGCTCAGCAGCTCCCAGGGCTGGATTTTCTCTGTTTGGGGGCATTTCCTCACCTCAATGTCATGCGTGGCAAACGAGGAGAGCAGCCCTTGTGCATCCCAAGGAGCTCGGCGTGAATTTCTCCCGTTTTCCACGGCGTTGCTCAGAGATGTTCCTCCGCTGTGGAGGTGGCTGTGCAAGGTTGTTGCAGAATGGATAAAGGAAAGTGAGCATGGAACGGCTTGTGGCCGAGGAGATGGGGAAACAGCGTAGTCAGTTAGTTTAAGGATGTAAACCGAAGGACACTGTGTCCTTCACGAGGGAGCTATACAATAACAAGATGTTCTTTAGTCAGGTAGGAATGCAGAAGGAGGATGGGAAACGGGAATGTTGGCACTAGCAAAAGGGAAACAACAAAGGGGGGTTGACTTGCAAAAGCACACCAATAGCACGCTTGGGTTACAGAATATGCATGAGCACATTATAGAACTTATAAAAAGGCATGTAACTGATCAATAAACGAAGCTCCTTGCTAACTCACACTGAGTCGTCTGAGTCTTCCCTCCGCAACACAAGGTCACTGGGGTAAACAAAACAACCCAAACAAACCCCAAACCAGCCCCTGCCTCGCAGGAGAGAGGCGACATGGGCAGAATTGCAATCAGAGCAGCTGCAGCGGAGAGCTCAGCACGGAAAATCCAGCAGTGCCACGGGGAGGGCGGCGGAGCAAAGTTAATCCTATTATAAATTAGCTTGTGCTTCCTGCTCGGAATGCTTGGGTTGCCCTCTTTGTTCCTAGAAAACATGATTTGGGAGGCTTAGGCTGCCCAAACTGAGGCAACGCGTCCTGTGCCTGCAGGAAAGGAACAGGACAGCCCCGGGGTGTGCTGATTCACGGCTGTTTATTCGAGGTTTTAAGGTATGGCCAGAGATCGCCAGGATTTAAATTCTTCTTTGAAAGGATAAAACGTGAATTAATTGGTTAATTAAGTCCTTTAGCCACTGTCAGTGAATCCTGGCTTAGTGGATTACTTACATGTGAAACACATCAGAAGAGAGGTGCTGATGCTCGTGGATCTTTCCTCACAGCTGTCATCTGCCTAAAGGATTCATTCAACTCTAAATTGCAGAAAAAGCAAATAAACCCTAAAAATAAGTCAGGACAACTTTTCACATCTGGGGTTGGATAGAGCCAAAACACAATTAAGGTGCAAAGTCTGCAGCCTATTTGTGCTACTAATTAATTTGCCTTTGTTTTTTAGGTATATGGACTTGAACTCTTTGATACAGGTGGCTGGCTTTAAAAAAGGATCCAATCGCCTGTTTACAGAAATCCTTGGGTGCTTTACGATGTCTTTGAAATTCTGAAACACTCAGACTAGAATTTGCCCATGTGCTTATACAAAATGGGAGATATGAGCACTCTTGATCTCAGCGAGTATTTGATCACCTTTAATCCACCTGGCATGAAGCCCCCAAAGCAGAGGATGTGGAATTCTGCTCATTTCTTGAGCATTCAATGCCTCAAAAATAGTCCAGGATTTCAGTTTTCTTTACTTTTCCTAACAGGTACTAATCCTCCAGGGATAAATGAGTAAAATTTTATGCTATTCAGTGCTTTACTGCATTGCCCTCCAGTCCTGTGGAGACCTGGAGGCACCTTTGAGACAGAAAATGCAGGAAAATGTGCAGGAAGATCAGACATTGCTCTGTGGATCAGCAGAGGGAGAATGGGGGTGCCCTGATCACCTGCATCACCTCCTTTGTTTGGAGTTTGCCTCACCAGAAAGGGGATTTATTCATTTGAGATGGTTTCTCCTCCTCAGGGACTGCCAGGAAATCTGCTGCTTGGTCTCGGTGCTCCTTGTGGGAGCAGAGAAGCCCTTCAGCGAGGAGTTTTGGGGTGTTTAAAGGGCAAAGTGTTGGTCACTCCTCCTCTCTGGACAGCATCAGAGGGGGTTTTGTGCCATGGCTGAAGCTCGCACACCACAAACCCCATAAAAATGGGAAGGGACTGGTTCTGAGACCCTTTAGTCAGCCTCAGCACCAATAAATACACATCACACGGGGTTTTAAAAAGTAAACCAAGCTAATTTGTTGTAGATTAAAACCATGTGCTTCACATACATCTGACAATTCTATTTTTTCAAAAAGTTGTGACTGTTTTCTCTTAAAGAAAGGTCTTTGCTGCTCAGCACCAAATTAGTAGGGCTGTTCTACATTAGGTGAGTATTAAATAATTGTTAAATGACAACTTCAGGCATGATAAGGAAATAAGAGCCTAATCTACTCGCTATATAATTATCTTAAAATTATCCATGCGGCAATATGCAATTAGAACTGTTCCTACCATTTAAAAATAGGAATTCAAACATGAGAGCCACAGCTATCCTTAGCAAAAAATGATTCACCACTAACCTGTTCCATATATTCATTCCTACAGGTGCTTTCATGGATTTAAATGAGTGCTTAAAGCCTGAATGAGAAAAGGAAGCATTTCTTAGTCTTGAAATAAAAAGTTTCGGGGAAAACTCCCTCAGGTCAGAGTTTAAAGGCTTAAATGAATCATTGAACGAAGTGAACTGTAGATATGACACCTCTAATGTCTTGGGGTGCATTCCACACCCAACAAAAAGAGAAGAACAGAATCACAGAATGGTTTAGGATGGAAGGAAACGTAGAGATCACCCCATTCCAACACTTAAAAGTTGTCTGCAAATGTATCACTGAGATAAACAATTCTGGAGAGGATTAGTTAAAAAAAAAAATTGTATCCTAGTAGCATGAATTAATTCAGACAGGAATTTCTGGATCACAAACTTCAGAGCTGAAAGGAAAAACATTTCGAATATGTACAAGGACCTGCCAGAACGAGTTCTGGTTTTAACTCTGCTAAGATATCCGTGAAGTCGTTTGCATCATGTTCTGGATGTGATTCATTAGTTTTATTGTCATCTGCACCAGGTTTTCATGCCCCAGTGCTGTACCAGCTTTGAACAATTAGAAAAGATCAGGCAGGAGCTCAAAGGAAGCAGTGGATGTGAGTGTATTTTTACCCGCACTCCATAAAACCAGCACCAAAGTAATTGACTTTTTACAAAGTGTGAAATATGTCAGATCCAGCTGATTCTTCTTTCGTGGAAGTGCTCGAGGCCAGGTTGGATGGGGCTTGGAGTGGGAGCTGTCCCTGCCTGTGGCAGGGGGTGGAACTGGGTGATCTTTAACATCCTTTCCAATCCAAACCATTCTGGGATTCTGATTTATGCAGCGAGGAGATTTAATACACACAGAATGACAAGATGGTTGAAGTTGTCAGGGACTTCTGGAGAATGTCCAGACCTACACCTCTCCTCAGAGAAAGGTCATCCACGATTTTTTCTAGTTGGATTTTAAATATCTCCAGGGATGGAGGCTTCATAACCTCTCTGGACAAACTGTGACTGAACCCTCGGACAGTAAATATGCTGTGGAAAAAAGGTTCAGGTGGGATTTCCTCTTTCTCAAGGTGCAGGTTGTTCTTTTCTTGGTGTTGTTGAGAGTACCCTGGCTGTGGCTTCTTTTTTCCCCAGACCCGCAGGGTTCTCTGCATGGCAAAACAACCACTCCCCCTGGAGGTTTATTGCCTCCAAATGTGCAGATGTCCCGATCATTTATAACATTTATAAAAATATTACGTGGTATCGGTCCCTAAATCAGCCCCTGTGGTGCTGCATTACTGACTTGCCTCCTGCTGCTGATTGCATCCCTTTGATCTCAGGATTTCAGCCCATTCCCAATCCACCTCACTATGTGTTTATATTCCATGTTCATAAGGTTGTGGCCCATGCATCTCTGTTCCCTGATTTGTTCATGGATCTGATCGGCTGCCCCAAAAGCTGCATATCATGGAATCATAGAATCATAGAATCATAGAATCATGGAATCATGGAATAACAGAATCATAGAATCACAGAATCATAGAATCATGGAATCATGGAGTAACAGAATCATAGAGTCATGGAATCACGGAATCATAGAGTCATAGAATCTTAGAATAATGGAATCATGGAATCACAGAATCATAGATTCGTAAATCATAGAATGGTTTGGATTAGAAGGCATCTTAAAGACCATCTTAACCACCATCCAGTTCCAACCCTCCTTCCAAGTCAGGCACACCTTCCACTACCCCAGGCTGCTCCAAACCCCATCCATCCTGGACCTGGACACTTCCAGGGATGGAGCAGTCACAGCCTCTCTGAGCACCCTGTTCCGGTGTCTGTAGAGAAAATCTGTGAAACCCAGGCTTTGCAGAGCTGAGGATGCACACAGGGATCCCAGAGCAGGAATGTGCAGGCTCCTGTGAGCACTGGGTGCTGCAGGGAGCTGTGCCTTGCTCGGAGTCAGCCTGCCAGGCACCGGAGCGCAGCTGCGGCTCGGCCTCGTCCCATTTAATTGCAGCTGCCAAGGAGTTCTCTCTCTGTTCCCAGCCAGTCTTTCAGGCTGCCTCTGTTGTCAACACACGGAGACAAGTAACCCCAGAGGGCGTCCACCCAACCTCTCTGCACCAGCCCCGGAGAGACAGAACGAAGGACTTGCATTAGATGCCTAATTATTGGGTGGTGAAGGTTAGGGAAGATGAATCCTGTCAGGAAAAAAATAAAAATCCGGTTGTAGGAAACATTCTGCAGGCTCCCTGCCAGCCAAGGACTCCTCTCTGCAGTGACACTTGGCCCTGCTCCAGCTCCTTTTCTCTTCCAAGCAACGTGCAAGGGAAGGAAGCAGAAGAAGGGAACAACTTGACTTCTACATTCCCGGAGCAGAATTTTCATTCTGCCTGGCCCTGGGATGAGCTGAGAAGGAATAACTCCACGGGGTGGCAGGGAGTGAAGAAGCTGGGGTCAGCGTGGCCAGGTTTGTTTGTTCTTCCCCGCGCTGCTGTTCCCTGCTGCGAGCCTGTTCTGTTTGCTTCTTGCACGGAGACAGATCACATTCCCCTGCTCAATACCAACAAGGCTTTTGTGGCGCTGGGACTGTGCAGGGAGAGGATTCAGAGCGCAGAGGGGGAATGTGGGTCCAAGCAGGCACAGACTCCCTTAGGGCTCCCTGGTAAATAAAGCCTGAATCTCCCTGTTCTGTTAGCACTGAGCCTGATTGAGACTGATACCTGCGTTATTGACCACATCTCAATTATTATCTCAGCAGATTCTTCCCTTCAGCTCTTGCTTCCCTCCCCAAAATAAACACTTCTAGTTTCGTTTCCAGGCCCACAACCATTCTTTGTGATGCCCAAAGTGAACAAGGGATTCAATTTCATTCCCAGCATAGTAACTTAACCTTGGCAGGATCATTTATCTATTTTTTTGTTCCTTCCTTTTAACAACAATAATACAAAGACAACCTCCTGCTGCAGCTGCAGTTGTGAGGGATTATAGGGAAATTTAGCGAGGGGACGAAAAATTGGAACGGACTGGGGAAGAAACACTTGATGTGCTAATCATGCCCTGCAGATATGTCAGATGTGTCACCAGATGTCAATCAGTGTGGCGTTGTGCTGCCCACAGTCGGAGCAGCCTTCACACACACAGTGAAAAAGGCTGGAAACAAAAAATACCCCAGAGGTTAAGGCAGGGATGAAACCACAAAGAAAGAGATCAAAAAGGACATCCTTGGAGCTTCTCTGAAAGGGAGAACTCAGAGATCTTGTTCTCCCTCCCTGCAGCTTGGTGGAGATCCCTTACTGTCCTCCCTGAACACACTGCAGAAAATGGGTGAATTTTGGAGTAATTTCGGTGTTTTTCTTGCTGGATGTAATGATTTTCTTCAAACACTGCTTTGTAGGAGCCACTCCCAAATCAAGTGCAGCACTTCTCGGCCACAACCTGGGTGGTCTTTTGCAAGCCCACATCCCGCGGAGCCTGCAACCGGATTGAAAATCCTGCCGTGCTGCTGGTTCAGATTACAGCACTTCTTCGGCTGTATCACACATCAAACATTTATAAGCGTGTTTACAATGCTGATTCCTTTACAAGGCAAACTTATCTTTCCTGACAATCAAAGGAGCTTTCCCCAGAGGAATTTTTGTTTAGCTGACAGTGCGAGCATTGATGAGAAAAGCAAATCCACCAGACCTTTTCCATTGGAATTAGATGAACACATTCCCAGAGAAGATGTGCAAGGAGAGAGAAGCCTCTTAACTTACAGTGTGTGAACGTGTGCCTTGAAAAGCACTTAAATGGCATTGAGGCAATTCCCAGAAATGCTTTGGTGCATTAATCACAGTGAGATTTGTGATTTCAGACATTTTGGACAGAACGTTTTCAAATGACTTTTGAATTACTTCAAATTCAGATCAGAGAGGTGGGAAAAGAAAGAAAGCAATGGAAAACCCACAGAAATCCTGTCTGTCCATTGCCTCCTCTCCTTTTGCCATTTACTTCCAATAAGAGCCTGGTCCATGAGCTGCAGACAGCAAAATCCCCCCAAATCCTCCTCTCCTCCAGCCTCCTGTTTCCTGCAGGACACCCCAGAAGCAGCTGCTCACTGCTGGGGACAAGGTGATGTTCTGTGAGGACCCTCCTGGTCACTGATGATGGGGAATGTGACAGAAACCATTTCTGCTTTTCCCCTTCCGTCCTGTGTGGCTCCTGTGTGGCTGCTGGGTGGATGTACAGAATGACTTAAAACGCTCCCATTTGAGGGGTTGAGGGAAAGTGATTTTTGCAATGATAAAAATTCTGTCTGAAACTGCAGCCCAACCCCTTTGGTTTCACATTTGAGCCCATCTTACCTGTCAAAGGCAGGCAGATATTAATGATAATCCTTCTCTCTTTACCATCTGCAGTAATCCAAATTCACAGTTTCACATGCAAAAGAACTGCCATGAACAGTGTGAAGGAAACAACCTTTCCTGGCTTGCCTAAGAGCTCCTTTAGCAGATCAAAAGGAGTAAAAATTCCCAAGATCTCTATAAAAATGGGAATGAATACACCAAAACTGCTCCAGGAGCAGCGATGCTCACTCCAGACCTCTTTGGATCATCCTCAGTCTAATCTTAGCTGGTTGCACAGAAACATCTGTGGTCAGAGCAAAACTGAGCAATCAACAGTGACTTAAAAATATTTAGCAATATTTATAAATATTTTGGTCTAGCACTGGCATCGCTGCCCTATACTCTGCTGTGACTGCATGGAAAGATTGTTTTAATTACCCAGGAGAAGTTAACCCCATCCTGGGCTCGGTTTTAAATCAGTTTTATGAGTCAGAATCAATGGATGGGAGAGTTACACATAAGTTCAGGGTCTGTGCACTGGTCAAGCCTGGAAGAGGTTTTGAGCATCCCTTAAATCCTGTATCATGTATATATTGTACACAGAAAATACAGTTCACAAACCCACCCCACCCTCCTGAACTAGATTTTTGGGTGTCTGTGCTGGTCTGTCGGGAGTCAGAGGAGTGAAAAAGAATTTTGGGAGAGCAGCTCATCC
>VYZT01050805.1:75092-85144 GCA_013400735.1 Pomatostomus ruficeps | reverse complement strand
AAGCAAAAAGGGGAATTTATTCACCACTTGCCATGGGCAGGCAGGTGTTCAGCCATGCCCAGAGAAGCAGGACTCCCTCACATGTAACAGTGAATTGGGAAGACAACATGACTTTGAATATCCTCCCTTCCTTCTTCCCCAGGTTTATATGCTGAACACAACACCATCGTGTTGTCTGGGTCTTCCTGCTGGTCATTTGGGTTCAGCTGTCTTGGCTGTGTCCTGTCTGAAATCCTTGTGCACCCTCAGCCTCCTCCATGGTGGTGTGAGGTAAGAAGCAGAAAAGGTCTTGGCTCTGTGCAAGCACTGCTCGGCAGTAACGAAAACATCCCTGAATTATCAACACTGCTTCCAGTACAAAGCCAAACACATTCTATACCAGCCACTATGAAGAAAATTGACATTACGCCAGCCAAAACCAGCACAAACACATTCTAACATTAGCAATTCTATTCCGTCTTTTTAAGCTACAGACGGGGTATTTTTGTAACCTTCTTTTTAAATGTCAGAGAAATAACAAAATTCACTGGGACACATTGAAGTGGTCACTAGTTTTGCTACTCTTTGAGTCAGACCTTGTATGTGAAGAAAAAAATTAGAAGAATGCACAAAAATAGGGAAGTGAACAGTGCATTATGGCTGGATAATGGGGGAGGTGGTGGTCCTGCTCCACTTTGCACTGATGCAGCCTCACCTTGAGGACTATGTGCAGTTTTGGGTGCCACGATGTAAGAAGGACAATAGGGCTTTGAAGATGATGAAGGGTGAAGAGAGTGACTGAGGTCACTTGGTCTGGTCAGCCTGAAGGAGACTGAGGAGAGATGTCATCATAGTCTACAACTTCCTCATGAAGGCAAGTGGAGGGGCAGGCACTGATCTCATCTCTGTGGTTCCAGTGGCAGGACCCAACGCAATGGCCTGAAGTTGTCTTAGGAGAGGTTTAATTTGGATATCAGAAAAAGGTGGATATCAGAGGGTGGCTGGGCACTGGAACAGCTCCCCAGGGAAGTGGTTACAGCACCAAGCCTGACGGAGTTCAAGAAGAGTTTGGACAATGCTCTCAGGCACATGGTGTGATTCTTGGGGCTGTCCTGTGCAGGGCCAGGATTGGACTCGATGATCCTTGTGGGTCCCTTCCAACTCAGCTTATTCTGTGTTTCTGTGATCTGTTCCTTTTACCCATGTTTATAAAGCTGCCAGAGAAAGGTAACTATGACATAGGTGCCTATCCAGAGATTTGGCAAACTTGTAGGAACTCAGGACTGTGCAAGACCTGTTTTAGTTGTCTTTCTGGTCAAGGGCTACATTGCTGTTGCAGAGTATGAGATTCTGGCAGTATAGAGCTGATGTTTTTCTTCTTTTTCTTCGGCAGGGGGAGGGCAGTAGAGGAAGTAAACTGAAGGCTGCAAGAATTAAGAGACTAAAGGAAACATGTCAAGAAAATACAGAAATACCTTGCATTCTAGGTGATTTTCAGACCTTATCTGAAGGTGTAAGGAATGGGAAAACGATTTTAATCTCTTATTCTTTAAGTTGGTTTGTTCTCACCGGCTCTTGGCCTGAGGACAGCAAAGGTTAACAGCAGTGCAGTATTTCTGCATGACAGTGAGCAGCGTGATGGTGGTAAAACATGCTGCATTCAGACTACCTGTTCTAGCTTTAATGTCAAAGATATTTTGGCCCCACAGACGATTGATGGACTAGGTATTTTATTGTTTTTATTTATTAGTCAAACTTTAACTCATATGAGCTTATTGGTTTCCACACTAAGATATATAAGAAGCTGACTGAAGCAATCACATTAATAAATTCTTTTTGAGAAGTGTTTTTGCTGAGTTCCAAGAGTTTACAAAATATGAGACAGGGAACAATTAGCTGTGTAGGAACACTAGGAAAAAATCTTGAGAGAAGAACAGCAAACTGAGTGTTAGCTACTGATGTAGATTGATGAGGAAGAAGAAAAAACCCAAAATGGAGTGTGGAACCAGCATTGCCATATGCAAGATAGTAAATAATTCCTATTTTACTCAGTTTGCATTGAATACCATCTCCAGTTTTTGGCATCCACAGTTTGAAATATGAATAAGGGTGATCAGAAACATAAAAAACACAATGCCTAGTAAAAATTGAATTTTAAGTGAATGTTTTGCCTAAAAAAGAGACACACTGGGGAGACACAGGAAAAACAGTCAAATATGTGAAGTGCTTTTGTGAGAAAGACTAAAGAATTGTTCTGTGTCTGTTGGGAAAATATCAAATAACGAGTTTGAGTTGTGGCAAAGAATGCTGTTTTCAGGAACAAATATCTAATGTTTAGAATCACAAAGAATTTCAGGTTGTAAAATCTCTATCCTTTCAGGTTTTTAGCAAGAGGTTATAGTTAGGCCAATATATATTAGAAATGTCTTAAATACATCTTATTTTGCTTTGAGCAAAGACTGAAAAATAAGTAGTCTCCTGTTAACTTTTAGCTGTTTAGCCCTCATCTGTGTTCACTAAATTTCTGACACTCCTGCCAAACACTTATTCTTTGTTCCACCTGTCTGCCAAATAGAGCCTTAACACAGTTGAGCATGTCCTTGGCTGGTTTCGGTTTTGGGGTAGTCCTGTTTTCTGGTTGTTTGTTTTTTGATTTTTTTCCCTCTATTTTTTGCTGGCTCTTTAAATTAAATTAATGTGTCTTCTAAGAATAGTATCTTCTGTGAGAGTTAATTTTGTAACTACTGCTTGGAGAGAAAAACGGTAGAACTTGGTATGTTGATCTTTAGGAGTGGAAAGATAGAATTGTGGCTGCAGCCGGTGTTCTTCAGGATAGTACTGACAGAGGGAAATTAGTGAAGAATCACCTTTAGGGGCCACAGTCACATAAGAGCCTTTTGTGTTATGATAAATCCACCTTTGCTACAGCTGTGCTTGGTGGGGTGAAAGCAGCATAGTGCCAAGATGTGGTATTTACCAAACTGAAAGGATAAGCTTTGATCTAAAAGACCTCTTTACTAGTTCTTACAGATCTGGCCCAAAATTTTGGTCTGAGAGTGACACAGTCTATAGGCAGCAGCATTCTAGGATCTAATTCTAGCTGAGAACTTCACTGTATAGCTTTCATCTTCAAAAGGAACAGAAGTAGAATGCAGCAAAACTGGATCTATATAATTTGTGAAAGGAAAATAAGGTACTGTAAATATTTCATATTGTCATTTCTGTATTTGTGAATTTCAAAAGAGAGAATGAAAACCATTCATGTCATTAAATGAATGGCAGTGACATAACCGCAGTGATCATGAATGAAAGGGATATTTTGGTGCTGATAACATAGAAGAAAATAGATAGACTTGGCAGCTGATTAGGGGAGACTTAGTAAGTGAACTGAGAAAAGCTTTATTTAATACAGTTAGGAAAACCTGCATTATCATATCTTGGGGTGTAGTCTTCAATCAGCTAATGACTAAGCACAAATGCTCTTCAGACTGTATTGAATGAATGTAATTCTTTTTATTTTCTTCTTTTTGTGTAACGAGCTAAATGAAATGAAAGTGTTTGAGTGTCTATTTAATAAGAAATTGATATATTGAAATCATTATTTCTGTATAGTTAAGTGACATCCTTAATTTAGATATAAGTATTTACCACTGGAGCTGTAGTTAAAATGAAAATCATTATCGTAGTATTAGGTTAAAAGTCAAAATTTGAAGAACAGAATCTGTGTATTCCTAAGATGAATCTACTACAGTTGTTGTCTCTATTGTCTGTAATTAGGTACAAAAACTCCCTGTTATGCCTCTTTTATGACAATAACTAATAAACTCATGTGCTTGGCGTATTGTTTTTTATCTATCTGAGTCGTACTCACTCTACTCACTTGAATTAGTTCAGATAATTACAGCTAAAGCTCATCTCCATTTCTCCATCCTCCAAAAGCTTCTGCCTTTGGTATGGCTGATTAGAGACTCAGGTCTTTATAGTTCTGTTTCCTGCTGCTGACCACATTTAGCTGACATTATTTCATTCTGAGGAGAGAGGGTGTTTATCTGTTAAAAAATACAATGCATGTGAAATGCCAAACATAACTTACAGGGCCACTACATTTCATAACAGGGCAAAAGAGTACAGAAAAGAGAGCAGTTCATCAGCCTTGGTTCCAGGAATTGTCTTATTTCTACATCGTTATTTATGTGGAATTACTTGCGAACTCTGCAGTCCTCCCTCTGCTGCTGTAAATTAGATAACTGTTATATTTTGTCTGCAGCATTAACAAATGATCTATGGAAATCTGATACAGTTTCTCAGTCAACTTGCAATCAGACAGAAGTAAAACTGTGTTTACGTTGCGAGGATTTGGTAGCAGGGAGGTTGCAGTGATGGCTTCCCTGAGATGACATCAGGAGTTATCCCAATGTCTCTCAGAACTAGTTCCAGATTTTCCAAGGTGAACCTGCTGCTGCTCAAAGCTGAGCCCATCAGTGATACTGGTGGTGCCTCTGTAATAACAATTATAAGTAAGGGTAAAAAAAGCTGTGGGGCAGCTGTGAGAGAGGAGTGAGGGGAAAACAGAGAGGGATAACTCTGTAGACACCAGGATGAAGGAGGGGGAGGAGGTGGTCCAGGTGTCAGAGCAAAGATTCCTTGCAGCCTGTGGAGAAGACCAGAGGAAAGGAAGTTGCCCTCTCTTGGCCCATAGGGAGCGATGGTGGAGCAGATGTCCACTCTGCAGCCAGTGCAGAGCCCGTGCCACAGCAGATGAATGAGCTCTGAAGGAGACTACAGCCCACAGACAACTCATGGGGAAGAGCCCACGTTGGCACAGGGCTTCTGACAGGACCTGTGACCCTACAGGGCACCCGTGCTGGACCTGTCCCTTCCTGAAGGATGGCACTCCAGGGAAAGGACCCGTGCTGGAGCAGTTCTTGGAGAATTGCAGCCCATGGATAGGACCTGGAGCAGTTCTTGAAGAACTGCAGCCCAAGGAAAGGACCTACACTGGGGCAGTTCTTGAAGAACTACAGCCCAAGGAAAGGACCCACATTGGAGCAGTTCTTGAAGAACTGCAGCCCAAGGAAAGGACCTGTGCTGGAGCAGTTCATGAGGGGCTGATTCCTCTGGGAGGAACCCCACACTGGAGCAGGAGCAGCTCAGATGAAGCATTTTGGGGTGACCAGAACCCCTATTCCTCATCCCCTGAGAGGGGAGATAGGAGTAGTTAAGCCTGGAAAGAAGGGAGGGGTGGGAGAAACTTTATCAGGCTTTATAAATCTTTATAAATAAAGAAAAATAATGAAAACCTGATGAGTCCTGGCTACTGCCTGTGAGTCTTTTCTGTATTGATGCTGTTTTCTGCATATCCTCTGCTTAAGTAATATTAAATAATTGATGGTCAGCAATTGTGCCTAGAGAAGGACAAACAGTCTTTAGCAGTCTTCTCCCTTCCCCCATCTTAGGTTTCCAGGGAACTTAGATTTTAAGATGATCTAAAGAATGTAGAGGAATGTCCCTTTATCCTGAAATCATAGGAAAGGAAGCTCTGTGTGCTACCAAGAAGGTGAAGGATGGTAAAATATCTGGGACAAATGGTTGTTTATTTTTTTTCTGTCTTTTTCTCTGATTTAAAAATCAATACATTTCTTTAGTATGCTCACAGAGAGCATACAAAAAAATTCTTTCTCTCCTATTACAGTAGTTAGGGTTTATCTTGAATTGCTTGCAGGCAGAGGTGGATGATCTAACAGGGAATGAGTGATAGAGCACAGCTACATCACCACACTCAATATACTGTGTGGATTTAGTGGCAGAAGCTACACTTAGCTATGACACCAGAAAGATACATACATGGTATTTTAAAATGTAGGAAAAGAAAAGAAGCAAAAGCAAGAAATTGAAAATGAAGAATATTCTGAGGCATTGTGATAGTATTTTAGAGTATGAAAGGTGAGGGTTTAGAAACAAGGGATGAAAGAGGAATTATCAGATGAGGTCATGTGAGCCGTCACTGGGATGATCAGACAAAGTCGTAATTCTTTTTTGTTGCTGCTGTTTTAAACCCAGAAATATTTAACCTCATTTTGGAAGAAGAAAACTTCTGTCATGGGAACCATATGATTCAAATAAAAGCATATAGCAGTAACAATGTAATTAATTTAAAAAAACCCTGGAAGTGTAAGAAGATTAAATTAACAGGATTACAAATGTAATCATAACAGACAATAGTATTAGATCTTTAGCAACTATGTGGTTGCTGTAAAAGGCTGCTGACAGATGAAATAATCATCATAATCAAATATATGAAGTTAATTTCTATATTTCTAAAGTACTTTTCTTTCACTATATCAGAAAAAAGTATTAATGACAAAATACAGAATTAATACTTCTAAGTGGACACAATCTTGGCTGCCCTCATGGTTTTCAGTAGTAAAATAATTTGTTAAATTATTCCGAACTGACCTTTGATCAATAACAGGTGGCAGGTGTATTTCACTGTATAAGAATTGCTGTTAAAGATTTAATTTACATTTCAGATAAATCAGTCTTTACATTACTAACTACATTTCAGCTCATTTATTTTTTTCATCATTTAGTTACTTCAGAAGTCACAAATTAGTTAGCTCCAAGAGCTGCCAAACTAAATCTTTAATTGTTTGTTTGAATTGTGAGGTATACTTCCTTCAAGAGTAATTAATTTTGTTTGTAATTAAACAAAACAAACAAAAAAATCAGGCTTGGCTACATGGAGAATAAATGTGTTGTGTGTTTTGTAGAGTTTTGGGTGAATTATTTCTTCAGATTTTAAAATGGTTTTACAATACACTAAAGCTGAAATAAGAACTTATGACCATAAGTAATGAACCTCACTCTTTGTATCCACAGGCCATTATATTTCTCCTGGTTACTCCTGTAGGGTCCCTTTGACTAGACATAGCTTGTGTTTTTTGAAGCAGAGTTTTCAGGGAGATACTGTGATCCTACCTAAGTATCCTATTATAGTGCAAAGGACTACTTCCTCTAAAACCATTTCTCACATTGTTCTGTGCCTTAAGGTTTTTTACACTGCTGTGTAAAGAACTTAAAAATCCATGTGACATTGCCTTGCTTTGTCTGTTTCTCTGTATCTGCGTGTCCCTTGGCTCCTCTTTCCCTGAGCAGTTCAGAACTTTAGATTAGAATAGTCCCTGCAGTTCCCTGAGTGTGGAAGAGGACAGACATCTACAGGAGAAAGCTGATTTCAAGTCAGAGGCCAGAGAAAAGCAAGCACTGACCCACCTACGAAACATGTTCTGCTCTAGGTGATCTTAGCCTTTCTTTCTGAGGGTATTTTTTTTCGTCTTTTGGTATCTCAAAGGGTGTTGGCAAGTTTATCATGATTTTTTTTTCTAAGCATCAGCAAGTCAGTAACTTCTAATAAGAGATGGAATTTTGCTGAGATGTGCTTTTTTGTTGAGACATACTGAATAGCAAGATTGCTTGTTTTTATCGGTGAAATTACTCAAAAGGTCTCAAATGTATGAAAGTACAGTTTAGCTCCATAAGAGTAATTTGGTTTAGTGGGTGATCTAGCTAAAAATAGGGAAGTGTTTAAGTGGTATTGCAGTCTTTTGAAGGGGCCTGTCTATACAGATGCCTTTGGGGTATAAGTATAAAGAATTTAGAGCAATATATTTGTTAAATATCATATGGGCACTTCACACTTTTGAAATTTGAATAATATTTAAGAATCTTACATTCTTTTACATTATGAGTAATGTTGGGTTTGTTTTGTTGGGATTTTTTTGTTTTTTTAAAATTATTATGATTAATGAAGTACAGCAGTGACTGGTTTTGGTAAATGGAGAAATTTTGTTTCCACTGAGTGATCACTTTTCAACAAGGACAAATTTAGAAATATTTCTAGTTAAACTTCATACTTTACTTGTGTTGGTTTGTTTCTCAGCAGGTTTTTTTCAGACACTGCTTGAAGTAACTGGCTGACAAGCCTTTCTTAGATTTTACCTTTCTGTTTTACTGCAAACATGACACTAATATCAAAAGTTAGTGCATATTATCTTTAATGTGGCAGTATATCAAAGCTTTCTTGAAGCACAAAAATTGTTTCGTTTCCATTAGCTCTCATTGTCACTTCATCATACTGTAACTTAAGTAAGCATAACCATGTTCATTTTTAGTTGCCTAAGTACTGAACTAGAGTTCTGTCTCTCATTTCTGTGTTTTACATTTTATTTCTTCACTTGTTTGCTTCTGCAAAGAAACTGTGGAATAGCGATGCTTCCAATGGGCTTCTGGCATGTTCCAGGTGTCCCCAGTGATATTGAGTACTGAAGTCAAGTTCTATCCATTCTTTAGGTTATTCCTTTTGACCTGCTAAAATTCTATGTATAGTTGTGGGATTTTTTTTATTTTTTTAATTTTTTTAATTTTTTTTTAAATTTTATTTCAAAGATAGCAGTTCTCAAAATCTTTGGCTTCTCTTGCTGTTTTTGATTCAGTATTTCCCATTGCCATTATGTTCTACTCTTAATTTTCAAGACTTTCTGTTCATAGCAATGTTTCATTTTTCAGTTATTTTCTCATCTACTTATTGCCCCTCATGCCTTTCAATATTTTTCAATTCAACAAAGTCAGGTTTATATCTGGATATATTTTGTTCCTCTTTGATGCTTTTAGCCTTCAGAGGAATTTAATGTAACTTGTTTTTCTAACCTTTCAGAATTGAAATTTTAAAGTGTTTTCTTCTTACTGTTTCCTTCAAGCAGGAAACAATCTGTTATCCTGTCATTGTATTTGTACCAGCATTACATTTTAATTATCTCAGCTTCAACCATCATTTCACATCCCCTTCAATGTTTTTCTTTCTGTGCCTAGACTTACAGGATCACAGGGTAACTCAAGTTGGAGGGAACCTCAGAAGGACTCTAGTCTACCCTCCTGCTCAAAGCAAGGTCAGCTGTGAGCTCAGTCCAGGTTGTTCAGAGCTTTATTCAGATGGGTTTT
The DNA here is from genome assembly GCA_013400735.1 of Pomatostomus ruficeps. NCBI lineage: Eukaryota > Metazoa > Chordata > Aves > Passeriformes > Timaliidae > Pomatostomus > Pomatostomus ruficeps. The sequence continues at coordinate 76,168 of VYZT01050805.1, read as the reverse complement.
GAGACACTTGAACGAGCAAGGCTGCACAACCTCTGTGGGCCATGTGGCTCAGTGCTCACCTGAACTCCAGTTTATCAGTGTCCTTTTTGTATCAAAGGCAGGCTGCAGAATGGGATGCAGTCTTTCAGGAAGGGTCTGATGATTTTTTAATGAAGTAGTGTGATCCCTCCCCTCTATCTGCTGGCCATGTTCCTTCTAATAAAGTCTAGAATGCTGTTCACCATCCCTCTGCCAGGACACGCTGCTGACTCATGCTCAATTTGCTGCCCTTCCAGCCAGGCAAAGCCCAACCTATGCCTTTCCAAGGGTTTCTCCCTTCTTAAATACAGGAATTTGTATCTGTCCTTGCTGAATTTCATGAGATCCCTGGCAGCTCGTGCCTCCAGCCTGTCCAACTCTCCCTGGGTGGCAGTCCTGCCCCTGAATGTATCAACTGGTCTCCCCTAATTTGGGGCTGTGTGCAAACTGGATGGTTGTGCATTCCATTGCCTCCTCCAGGTCTTTGATAAAGATCTTACTGTGTAATTCTGTATGAACATCCTTTGCCATATTTTTTTGCTATAATACAATTGTTTCTTGACAGAAAACATTTTTATTCTTGATCCTTGTGCTCAGATTTGCATGGCTTTAAGCAGTCAGTGTATATCTCAGTAAATTATGCTTAAATATATTTGGTGCAAATGAAAAAAGTTCACTGAGATTTTGTGCCAGTTTAGTGACATCTTTAAGACATTTTAGAAATCAGTATTGCTGTTAAGAAGTTTCTCATTTTGGAAGTCATAGCTTTCAGAAATTATCTCCAAACAGATAAATGATATTTTGCATCTGCTTCAATGCAAAGTGACTGTTCACAAGAAAGTGAGGCTGGTTTTCCGAGGCTGTTATCCCACTTTTCCCAGAGAGCTGTAACTTCCACCAGAGAGGGAGTAGGTTCAGCTGAAAGGCAGCAGTTGACACACAGTGAACCGCAGTAAGCCAGTGAAATGCTATGGGAAACATTTATGTGTAAAACCAAAAACTTTCTGTGCAAAGGAAAAAAAGTCCGAAGTCTGAATTAATGTTTCATTTAATATATT
>VYZT01050805.1:6831-75042 GCA_013400735.1 Pomatostomus ruficeps | reverse complement strand
CCCCCCCTTTTTTTTTTCTTCCCAAAAAGGGTATAGTTGTGCCTGGAGGAAAATGGAGGAAAAGGAAGGTGATAAGGCCGGCAAAGTTTCTGCTGAGATAGGTGGCAGTGCTGGGTTAATGGCTGAACTTGATCTTAAAGAGTTTTTCCAACCTAAACAATTCTGTAATTCTGTATCCAGCACATTACTTTTCGTACTTCTGCACCAGTCATCTTCAAGGGAACCTGCTTCAGCTACTCATCAATTTTATACCTGTTGGTTTCCCTCAAATAACCTGTCCTGTTTCCTGAGAACTGCAGTACCTTATGTCAATCCCTGACATTTTTATTTATATCCAAAAAGGGACAGAAAGTGTCAGAGCCCTTCAGTTAAAGTTCTTGCAAACATAAAGGCACTCCTACCTACTAATGTAAGATGCTTATGAATGATGTTCTATAGTGAAAATGGAAATGGTCATCGAATGATTTAATAAACTGGGCTTAAAATTTTCAGTGTCAGAGTTCCACTGATGGCCCCAGGATCATAAGTAACTGTGCCATTTTTAAATATGGGAGCTGGACTTCTAGGTCACAACCTAAATACCTCTGAAAATTAAATTCTGTAGCTTGAACTTTGTTACTTCTAATAGAAAAGGAATACCTGACTCAGATCTCCTAGCACATTTACACATTTAGGCTTCACATTGTATAATCAGCTGTCTGAATGACTTAAGACTCTTAATACGTGCACTGGGGCAGAGGCTGAGCTGCAATCCTTAATCTCATCCATGTTTCATCTCTGAGCTGCGTATCTGGTGGTGTAGGCATAGCTTCTAGTTAGCCTCACAATCACAAACAGGGGACTGGAGTGTGACTTCTCAGGACACACGAGGAATGTGTACGCCCTGAATCCATTGATTTTCAATTGGAGTGGACACTTGGCCTACTTAAAGCCTTTAGAAATTCCCAATCAAGACAACTAACTGGAAGCAGGCATTTGTTATGCTCTCAGTGTAGAGGGACTGGTGTTAGTAAGTGGCAGGGAGAATAATTGCATGGGAAGGAAAATGTACTTCAGGCTGATGATACTTGTGCTGCTTGCCCAGCTGCAAGACTGTGATTCTGGAACACGAGGGCATGGAAAGGAAGAGGGAGGATCCCTTCAACTCCTTGCAGCTGTACAAATTAAGGAGCCACATTGAAACAAAAACAACCCCTACAAAGCCAAAAAAGAAAATGCTGTAAGAGCAGATGGCGAATTGAGACAAAAATGTCACTGCCCTAACCCATAATGAAATATAGTGCTCTGAAAATGCTGCTTCCTCATCTGGAAGTAACAAGATATTTTACCTGGTGTCATTTTATCTGATCTGACGTGGAGATATGAAGTCCCCCAGAGCATCTTACAAATTTAGAAGGGAGTTTGTAGACAAAAATTCTCCTGTCAGTCAAGATCATGTAATCACAGTGTCTTCCTGATGAACAAAACATTTGTATTTAGATATCACATTTACATTTAACAAATCAACTAAACTAGGATAGAATGTTTGAATCTGTAAGCTATTTTTGCTTTAACCTGAACATTTGAGAGTAGGACAGAACGGTTTCATTAGCATCAGTATTATACATTTGACGACAGTGGGTGTGTGCAATGGCATTCACAAGGGAAGTGAAGCAGGGCTGGGAGACACTGCCTTCTTGTGGGAAAGACCTGGTGGCAGAAGCTTCAGGCTGGAAGGGCTGGCACATGCCTGCACTGTCCCTTTGCTACTCAGCTGCTCCTTAGGCAATGACGGACCAGAGTGCTGTGAATAGGTGTTGCAAAAGGAACTTGATTCATGGAGCTGGGAGGATGCAGGGCATCCAGAGCACTGCCTGGGCTTCTTGTCATGGTTGCTTTTCCCAGTTTGTGCAGCATTTTGAGTCTCTGCTTTCAGTTCTGCTGGGACCTGCATCTGGCTGCTGCCAGGAATGGCTGAATGTTGCTTTGGGAGGGCTAAGCTCCTGGGGAGCAGCAGTGTCAACCTTGCCACAGCCTTTGGCACAGCAGGGACGTGCAGCATCTCTGCTCAGACTGGCCTGTGGTAGTGTGGAGGGTGCAGAGGTGGTCTCAGCACCCCAAGGGCATGTTCCCTGCCACAGACTGGTGCTAATGTCCTTTGCATGTTGGAGGCCTTGACTGGGATGGCACGTCAAGAGAGGCTCCTGCTGGCCTGCGTGAGGCTGCAGAGCCCCAGGGGCCTCTCCTGGGGATGCACACACTCAGTGAGATGCTGACTTGCCTGGGGAAGGAGCTGCTGGAAGGCAATGCTGCCATTCAGGGGGACCTGGGCAGGCTGAAGAAATGAGCTGACAGGAATCTTAAGAAGTTCAGCAAAAGTATATGCAAGGTCTTGCCAATGGGGTGGAATAACCTTGTGTAACACAGTGGGCTGGGAGGCAGTGGTACAGAAGGGGATCTGAGGGGCCTGGTGAACAGCAATTTACATGTGAACCAGCAGTGTGCCCTTACAGCAAAGAAAGTCACCTGTTTCCCTTGGCTGCATGGGCAAAAGCATAGCTAGCAGGTCAGGGGAAGATCCTTGTCCCCTACTTGGCATTTGCGAGACTAACTGTGGAGAACTATGTCCAGTTTTGGGCTCCCCAGAACAAGAAGGGTGTCAGCTTATGGAGATCAAATGAGGTGGCCAAGGGCCTGTAGCAAGTGGCATTCAGCACAAGGCTGAGAGAACTAGATCAACTCAGGGCCAGAAGAGATAGCCAAGAGACCACCGTAGTGCTGTCGACAAGCACCTGCGTGAAGGGTATAGAGGAGCTAGATTTTCTTGGAGGCATACAGCTATGATAAGAGGCAGTGGACACAAGGTGTAATACAGAAGATTCTGATTAGGTGTTAGGAAAAATGCCTTTACCATGGTGGTGATGAGGTACTGGAACTGGCTGTGGGCATGTTTGAGACTCAAGTGGACATATTCCCTGAACAACTTGATCTAATTATACCTGCTCTGGACTAGGCAGTTTCCCCTGACCTGATTATTCTAATATTCTGTAATCTATTTTTATGTAAAAGTGGGAATTTCTCTTTGTTCAATATTTCCTGAGGTCTGTATTTATTAGACCCAAACCAGGAAATTTCTTATTTATAATAATATTTTCTTTCTGGAAAATTTACTAACTTACTGAGGTAGTCATTCAACAAATTGAGCACCAAGATGCACTTAAGATATAAATTTATATAGCTTTGTTCAGACTGGCAATTCAGGAAAACCTGTTTGGCTGCTTTAAAGGACATGCATTTCATTTGGGGACAAGAGTTTCACTGTAAGAGGCAAGGACTTTTAGATGTTGCACTATCATATAGTATTATGCCTAACTCTTGTTGAGTAACTGTTCTAACAATGTCAGGTTTAAGCCCTGCTAGTAGGATTTCGTCTTAGGTTTTTTATCTTTTGTTTGTTAGCCTTTGCATACTTTTGCTGACCTTTTTATTTTAGTAAAATTGCCAGGTATTCTCTGAAGTTTCACTGGAAGATGTTTACTAATGTACATATTGTTCAGGATATTAAAATCAAGGTCCTGAGTTTCTTAATTTAAAAATGTCTCTTTTTCTTCCGATTCAGGTCAGTATAAGCAACCTGAGCTGTGCTGAGCACTGCGTTCATAAATGTGAAACAAGCCTGCACCATCATGTTTGGCACTAAGAGGTCAGTTTCCTCCATTTTTGTTACACTTTTCATCTCAACAAAAAAATAGTATGCCTGTTGTTGAAAAGACTCTAATCCGAAAATTTTGCATTTCCTAAAAACATTGTTATACAAAACACATCAGCTAGATATATTACTTTTTCTATTATAATGATTAGATTTTCTTTGCCGTAAAGCTCTGGTCTACTTTTACAGGTACGTGGTATACAGGCCAGGTAGTGTAAATGGCAAATAACATCCCCAAGGCAAAATGCCAAATAGGACACTGTAACAGTGATGGAGGAGATCCCTCCTGCTTTCAAGTATGGAAGATAACACCAGGACAACAAAGCACAAGATAGGTTCTTTTCTGTCATTTTAGGGAGTCTGTACTGAATATGAGGTAACGTCCATCTCTTATTCTCTATGATTCAGTGTCATGCCCCAAATGTCTAAAAAAGTCAACAGTTTTGAGTCCATGGTGTCTACTTTGTGCATCTTTGATAAGCATCAGGTAATCTGTGCCTGTCATCAGACAGCATGGCCCTGCTTCCCCCACAGTTCCTGCAGTGCCACGAGCCCTCATTGCTCCCCAGGTCACCTTGTCCGGTTATCAGCTGCTGCACCTGTGCGTCTTTTGCAGGACAGTGTGATTTCTTTGCATAACAAAGATACTATAGACCATTCCTCTCGTGAACTCCCTGATTTTTGTGCTTGTTGGCAGACTTTTAGGTTTTTAGTAGGAGCTAGTCAAGGACTTCAACACTTGTGCCCCAGTCGCATGTGAAATGTTTGCCCTGTGCAGTGGCAGAGCACCTTTAATCTGGTACCTGCAGAAATACCTCACCTCTTCTGAATTGTTGTGAACAGGGGAGGCTGCCCTGCCCTCAAGAAGCACACATGAAGCAGCATCTTGCATGTCTGCGGGGATCAGAGGTGGCAAATGATAAGAAGCAGCAGGTTGGTTTTCTGAAGCTCCTGCACGAGTTGCACCAGGCTCCGGTGTGAGCTGCAGCCTCGGGGCGTCAGGCTGCTCCCAGGGGCTCCGTTCCCCTGTGCTCCTGCAGCCGCGGCACTGCTGCCTCACCTGGCCGAGAATTCAGCACCGTGTTTTGTGTCTGCCTGAAGTGGGATTGGCAGCCGGCTCCAGACTCTGTTACCTTGTATACAAGATGCACATGCAATACATTTTTACAGTTTCTTTCCAATAAAAGGAAACGTTGTTTGTATTTTTAGATAAGGACAGAGTCTGTTGTTTTGTCAGACTGATGAGTTCGAGATAACTGCTGCAGAGGGTACAGTAACAGAATTGCAAACTTCCCATTTGAGGATTTCTGCTTTTAATTAGTTATCTCTGCAGAACATTAACACTCAAGTAAATCAAAGACATTCTACTAAGTGAAATAAATTATTCTATTATATTTAGGTGGGTTAGTAATTTTTGCCAATGTGTAGTACAACCCCAGATGAATTCCCTATGGCCTGATCTGTAAAATTTTTTACTCCTAGGATCCCCTCTTTATCTTTTCTTAGAGTTATAAAGCAATGGCAAAATGAAGAATTGCATTTGATTGGTAGGCTTGAAATTTAATTTTTTATCTTTTTCCTCACAGATTTACTCTTGATTAGTATGTAAATGAAAATTCCTCATAAGGAATATTACAGACAATGTGAAATTCTCTTCCATATCTGCAAACAAAGGAAAAAAGGTTTTATGAAAAAAAAAGTGCATTTTGGGAAGAGAAGCGTTTTGTTTCTTCACTGTACTGTGTTATGCTATGTTTCCCTTTATGCAGTCTGTTCTGATCACTTGTAATATATAAAGGATATTCTCCTTTCTGGAGGGAAAGAGTCACAGTGCAGTTCCATAATAGTAGCCTTCTATGTGTAGACTGGGAAATTACATCAAGTATTCTCGAGGTTGGTACTGTGTTTTAGTTAGGCAGTGACTGACTTGTCAGATGTTTTGTTCTAACTATTGCAGTACATTTTGAATTTAATTTTCATAGAGAACTGTTTATTGTGAACAAGAAAATCTTGAGGTTATACTGATAATTTTTAAAGGTTATAAACTCCTATAAATAAACTGCCTCTGTTGAGAGTTTTTGAAATCTTGTTTTGATACATTACTTCTTTTCCTAAAAAGAAATACTGTATTAATTTGGAAATATAATTAAGAACAAATGTATTTTTCTGTAGGAAAGGATGACTTAAGGTCTATTTTCTTGAAAAATTAGTTTTTAGTTGGTTATAATAATACATTACATATTATAATCTCCATGAAACTTTCCATGAAACTGTGTAACTCCAACTCAAAAATGGAATTATCTCCTGTCACCAGACCTTTTGAAGTTGTTAGGTGTATATTGTATCTCAACTGCTTTTTCATTGATAACTTTCTCTTAATTTTTCATATAAAGTTAATTTTTAGTGGATAATCCCTTGGATGGGCCAGGAAAAGTGACTCTCCAATCACAAGAGTTTTGACAAACTTTGTATGTGAGGTAGATATTTCTCAGCTGTTTTATAAGGAACTGTGTTGTTAATGTGAACTGACATCACGAATGAAGAGGTGAATTCCTTCTAATTTCAGTTTAATTTGAGAGCCCATCCCATGACTTTAAATACTGAACTGTTGTTTCTCTGCATTGTTCTTGTATTCTCCTCACATCTGTTTCTCTATCATGCTAATTTTTCCACAATTAATTTAATCTACAATAACTATCAGCATTGAAATAGCAGAGGTTAGTACATATACCAATGAGTTCCTGATGTATTATGTTATTCATGTTGTGTACTTATTTCCATCTTCCAAGAGCAATTGCTGATACCATTCTCCTCATGTGGAAGGCAAAAGTATTTAAAAGACTTCAGAGCAGGGGTTTTTACTTTGTGGGAACCGCCTTTATGTGTGGGAGATACTCTGCAAAGATAGGCCCCAAATCAGTGCATCCCCAGGATCTGCAAGGTCAGTCTGACTGTCTACCTACCACTGTTACCATGATGTTCAGGGGTATTCTTACCTGTGGTTATTTATGTTCTGCAGTTTGGAAACCTCGTGTGGTATAGCTCAGCTCATTTTAACTGTGTCCATGCTGCTGGAGAGTGTTTCTCCTGTGTGGCATGCTCAATTTTCTTTTCCTTCTCTAGCCTAGATCAGAGTGCTTCAAAAGATAACTTAAGTGACAAATCCAACCCTCAGAGCCAAGCCATTTGGTCCCTAAATGAGGTTGGCAGACTGGAGGAATCAATTGTGAGAAGCAGGGTGTGAGCAGTGTAAGGACATTTGCTTAAATGTATGTGTGTTATTGTTTAATTCCTGGAGCTGTATCCATTTGTCCCTTCGTTGAAGAGCCTTGTACGTGCTGTATGTTTGAATTGGTCCTGCAGAGAATACCACTAGTACCTCTGGGTAATTAGAAGTTAGCTGCCACATGTATGGTGCCTCCTTCTCCTTCTTTGGTCTGGACCTCAGAAAGGTCCATAGAGCAGCTCTTGTGTGATCTGCTGCCAGCACTTAGGCTGTTGAGGGCTAGTATTACCAGGTTTCATTCAATGTATTTTGGAGAAAGAAAGAAAAAGTGAAAAAAAAGAGGAAAGGACTCTGACTTCTAGGGACCCTGATCGCCCTGATATGAACTCAGCCTTTATTTTACTGTACTCTTCTTTGTGGAGAGCATTTTATTTATAGGGTGTGAGTCCAGCCTGAGGCACTGTGGAAATGCAGCTGGTAGCTTCTGTTAGGTGCTGATGGCTGATTTGGTGCTTTGTGATGGATGGCCAGGTCAGTCTTGGCCAGTGGTCCAAGGGTTTCATAACACAGCAGTTGTTTCTGAAGACAAATAGTGTTCTTTCCAAATCGTATTCCAATCAGCCCTCCTGGAAAGCTGTAGTCAATTTTCTTAGGCCAGGTGTGTCAGCAACAATTTGAGTCTTGTGATAAATAGAAAACAAACCTTTCTTCCAGTGTCTAATCATTTTGGTATGTTTATAAATTTAGATAATAGTTAAGCTGGACAAATGGTAAGACATATCAGCTTTTTAGTCACTGACAGTTATTGACTTCTTCATATCTGGTTTTGATTAGAAAGTTAAGGAAATAGTGTTTATTTATAAACTTCTGATATAAACAGACTGTAGTGTTTTCAAGATTATTTTCAAGATAATATAAACCTACTTTTTTCTTTTCTCTTAGTTGCAGAGAGACTATATTACACACAATTTCTAAATTTCATGTTTTTAATTGGCATTAGTCCTGAACTATTGCTATGTTTGTTTTGATACCCCTGCCAGGTTCTAAAGCATGGCGAGTGGATACCCACAAAGCTCTGTCCATTACTGAACACTAAGAGCATATGCCAAAGTGTTTTCTTTGGGATTTGTAAGTGTACAAACATAATTATCTGGTCTGACCTAAATTCACATGGTGCTCACCATCCCCTTTCTTTTGCTTTTTAATTGGAAGTGACACTACTTGAATGAAGCTATAACATACTTTGTGTCTTCTTCCCTGTTATAGAATTAACTTTCTTATTGCTGAACTTTGTTATGATAGTAAACTGCAAAACTCTTTTTAACTTTACTACCAACTCCAAAATATGAACTTCTAATTTCTTGCACTGTTTTATTGCTTAGGGATCTGGAGGCTGACTAATGTAAAATGATAAAGCAGCTGTGAGACTTGGATTTTATTCAACCAGAACAGACGCAGTCTAGAATGCAGATATACATGGGGCAACACAGTGTGTAACAGACACAGACAGGAGTACAGAGTGGGGAGCAGAGAAGGACTTGACACTGTGTAAGCAGTAGCCAAAACACTGATGTGTTATCAACAGTTTTTTAATCACAAATTCAAACCACAACACCAGATGGTCTGCTGTGAAGAAAATTAACAGCATCCCAGTCCAGCCCAGCGCAGTGTAAAAAGCCAAATCAGTGTTCATATGCTGGAGCTTAAGGTCCAATAAAATGATTGCATATATGACAAAAGATAGAAAGTACAACTTTTTAGTTTAACAATCCAGCTAATAAAAATTTGACTTCTATACATACAAATAGAGTCACAAAATTTTTAAGCAATGGTGAACAGCTTTTAAAAATTTGCTTTAAGCAACTGCATCCCTAATTAGAAAATGTGAATTAATACTTGAACATACTGTATGTTTAAAAATGAAAATATAAAAGAAATTTAAGTCTGCTTCAGTTTTTTAAAATGGTTAATATGTTCTCAATTTTATTTTTACAGAAGACTGTTTCATAATAAGGCTCTCCCCTGCCTTGTGTAGAGCCTTTCAAAGGCATTTACATGAGCTCACCAGCTAACTCAGCGTATATATTTTGTTAGAGAAAGTCCTCTCCATTTCTACACCAACTTCATGCTGTAGGTTTAATACTCAGAATTATTTAATTATCGTAATGTGTTTATTTGCTGTATCTTGGAGTTTCTATAGAAATGTCTGATTATCACCTGCAGATTATTTAATTATAGGATTACAATTGCTCTTCAGCTATAACCTTTAATGCCACATGTTCCTTCTTCAAAAGGAAAAAATCTTTCAAAGGCTGGCACTTGAAAATATAAAGAGGACCTAACATCTTAGTGACAGGATTGTTTTTTGTTTGTTTTCTTTGCAGTGGAATGCAAAGTGTTTATTTGTTTCTCAGTTGATCTCAAACAATAAATGTGTGAGCAAAACTTGCAGACACCTTTCTTGTTGTGGTTCCAGATCCCTTATGCTTTAGAAGATTCGGGAGGCATAGAATTTCTGAGCAAGACCTTAAGATATGTTTTGTGTGTGACTGGGCTTTTTACTGTACAGGGATGTGTTTCCTGGTACAATCTGTTCAATTCCTGCTGAAGGGCAAACTGCTGCATTTCCACAATCAGTAGAATTCTTTTGCTTTTATTCTAGAAGTCAGGATTTCACATTAATTTTCTAATAATACTCTTCACCGAGAGTATGCAGGATGAGAAAAGTGTTTTGTTTCTCCTTTTAAGAAGTGCTTTTGAAAGAAAAATATGCCTAGGTATAAACTGAAGGTCAGTCTTGCTGAATGATGAAGTCAGTTGAAGGTACTCATGCCCCAATTCAGTCATTTTTTCAGGCACAGGAAAGCATGAAGAAATTTCCCAGGCAAAGATGAACTTTTCCTCATGCTCAGATTTCATGCTGAGCCTGGGCCTCAGTGCCCTGCAGATATCTCCTGTTAGTGGTATGTATCTAGTCTTAGCAGAGTTGCTCCTGCTAGATTCTGGCTGCAAAAGTAGCTTAATAACATTTCTCTCATTTTTAGGAAATGAAGTCTGTAGATTAGAGAATTATTGTTGCTGCTATATGTGAAACTTACTCTCAATTTTAAACCACTTTAGTTCAATTTCAACTTCAATGTGAAAAGCATACACATAACCATCAGCACTTAACAGAGCTAAGTGGCATCATCCAGCCTCTGCTGCATTTTCATATGGAAGAATGGCTGTACTTGTGCTCAGAAATACATTTTCTCTCAGGGGTAGCTTGCCAGATGCATCTCTGAAGCCTTCTGAAGCAGAACTGGTACCATATAATGAAAGCAGTTGCTATGTCTTACAGACTTTTCCAGATGCTTCTGGCAATTACATGAATTCTCAGATGTCTCCCTTTTTTTTGGATACTTTTTAAAATCCCTGCCCACAAGCACAACACTGTATCAGAGAAAAAGACTTCTCTCCCAGTTCTTTATTTCTTAACAAAAATCCCAATGTTCTGATAAAACCCATACCTCATTTCACAATGTCATATGTCTGCATCCTTCTTGTATGTGTATAAAATCCCCAGGTTAAATTTTCAGCAGGGTGAATAATAGATATCTGCACAAGTCCCATGCTTTGCTAATGGGATTTGTTTATGCTGCTCCCTGACACCTTTTCAAGCACTCATACTGGTGATGTATTTTATTATGGTGTTACAGACGACACTTTGGTAAAGTGTGTTCTGATTCTATATTCAGCAGCATGAATCAGTCCCAGGGAAAGGGACCAACTCATCGTCTGTGTCTGTGCTGTATTGCTGCAGGTAGTGGTCATGGGCTGTTGCCTCCATATTTATGAGGCCATAAATTGCCTGTTTTTACACTTTGAAGTAAATGAAGGAAAGCATCAGCTCTGCCGGCTTTCTGGCAGGAAAGCCTAAGAGCAACTTGGTATGCCTTGTGTGTCTAACTAATGCCACTTCAATGGAAAGTTTTAATTAAGTGCATGTCTGTGTGTGCAGAGAAGAAATCAAAGGCATTTGGGAAAAAAGAAAGTGTATCTGCTCCAGAGTCACTGAGGAGTAATTTGGTGAGAGCACTAAATGGCTTTCAATTAATTGGAAAATATTTTCTTGAATACTGTCAGAAAGGACAAGAAATCAGTCTGGAGGGAAGACTATGACATTATTCTGTAGATCTAACTCATTTGCCCCATACTTGTTGTAAGATGTCATGGTAGTACAAGTTAGAGGAGTAGAGGTTGTGAAACTAATCTGATATGCTGGATTTCATTAAACTCCCCAATTGTAATTATTAGAAGAACACTGGAAACTGGCTTGTCTACAGCCAGTATTTTTGATTTGTCCTTTCTGTAGCAGTTTCTAAGTTTGCAAACATCCAAAAATTCATTAATATAAGTATAATTTTATAGCAAATATTTTATAACTAGGTAGCCATATTAAAATTCTAGCTGTTAAAATTGAACTTATCACATGGGAATTTTAGCTCTATTTCCTCATTCTCACAGTTACAGAAAAAAAATGCATTCAGTTCTCTTCAGACTGTCTAGAGGGATGGCTCTTTATGAAAAAGAGAAGTTCTGAGGAGCACGGATAATTCATTTACCTCTAGATATGGTCCATGATTTATTTTTAGATAATGTGTGGTATATAATTTATTGTTCTATCTGCATTACAGCAAAGCTCAAAGGGGGCAGCCCTTTTACTTGTACAGGGCTCGTTATGTCATATTGTATTTGCCTTAATCTCTGTAACCTTTTTAAGGTCTTAATACAGCTTTCCACCCTTTTATCCATCTTTCAGCTAAGGTAGAAACCTGCTTTATTATTTACTAAATGTTTTTCCAGAAGAAATGGAGTTTTCTCAACAGCCAGTCCAAAACTGTGCAACAAACTCTATGAGAGGCTAGGGATGACCACACAGTCTTAGCTTTGGTCGCTATTTGATCTTCCATCTTTGATGTAACTCTGAGATATTCTTCGTGTTGAATAACCACAGTGAAAGAACAACACTTAGGCCTTGTCATAGTGAACTCTTTTTTTCCTCTCTATGACATCTAGGTTTAAATGCATGTTCTTCTGTGAACTGTAACTGTCAGATGGGAACTTCCCCCATTCCCAAAGCTCCACTTTTTTTTGTTTGTTTCTTAATGTGGACAATTCTGAACACAGAATTCTATGTCTGATTTTGCAATGTCACAGAGATGTGACAAGATGACTCCTGTGACTGGAGTGTTGGAATGGAAGGACACAGGCTCTGTAGGAAGGACAGTCAGGGAAGATGAGGAGGGGCCATCACCCTTTGTGTCAATGACCAGCTGTGCATGGAGCTCTGGGGTGGATGAAGAACCGACCAATGACCACCCAACCAGGAAGACTGAGTGGATGAGGATCTGTAGATAGACAGGAGCAACCTCATATTCTTAAAATCCCTGGCCCTCATGGGGGGTCTCAACCACCCCGATATCTGTTGGAGGGACATAGCAGGGCATAAACAATCTAGAAGGTTTCTGGAACGCATTGATGATAACTTCCTTCTCCAAGGAATAGAGGGGCCAGCAAGGAGAGGTGCTATGCTGGACCTTGTTCTCACCAACAAAGAGAGGCTGGTGGGGAGTGTGAAGCTCAAGGGCAGCCTTGTCTCCAGTGACATGAAATGGTGGAATTCAGGACCCTTAGGGCAGCGGGGAGAGTGCACAGCAGTCTCACTACCCTGGGCTTCAGGAAAGCAGACCTTGTCCCTCTTGAGGTACTTTTCTTGGTAGAGTACCATGGAATAAAGACCTGTAAGGAAGAGGAGACCAAGAAAATTGGGTGATATTCAAAGATCACCTCCGAACTCAGGAGCGATACATCCCAACAAAGAGGAAATTAGGCAAAAATTTCAGGAAGCCTATGTGGATGAACAAGAAGGTCCTGGCTAAGCTCAGACTCAAAAAAGAGCGTGGAAGCAAGGACAGGTAGTTTGGGAGGAATACAGAGAAATTGTCTGGGCAATCAGGGACCAAGTTGGGAAAACTATACCCTGATGGAATCAAATCTAGTCAGGAACATCAAGGGCAACAAGAGAAGTTTCTGTAGGATCGTCAGTAATAAAAGACAGAATAGGGAAATTGGGGACCCTCTTGAGAAGGAAATGGGAGACCTTGTTACCTGGGGTATGGAGAATGCTGAGGTATCCAATGCCTTTTTTGCCTCAGTCTTCACCACCAATGCTCCTGCCACATTGCCCAAGTTGCAGAAAGCAAAAGCAGCACACACTGGGGGAGAAGATCAGGTTCCAGACTATCTAAGGAACATGAAGGTGCACAAGTCCACAGTGAGATGCATCCGTAGGTCCTAAGGAAATTCCCAGAGGAGGTGCTAAGCCACTATCCGTCATACTTGAGAAGTCATGGCAGTCTGGTGAAGTTCCCACTGACTGGAAAGGGGGAAACATAACCCCTAGTTCTAAAAAGGGAAAAAAAAGGAGACCTGAGGAACTACAGGCCAGTCAGTCTCATCTCTGTGCCTGGCAAGATCATGGAGCAGATTCTTCAAGAAACTGTGCTAAGGCACGTGGAAATAAGGGTGTGACTGGTGACAGACAACACAGCTTCACTAAGAGCAAATCATGCCTGAAAAGTTTGGTGGCCTTCTATGATGGGGTTACAGTGTTGGTAGATAAGGGAAGAGCAACTGATGTCATCTACTGCGACTTGGGCAAAGCATTTGACACGGTCCCTCGTGACATCCTTTGACTCTAACCTGGAGAGACATGGATATGATGGATGCACCACTCGGTGGATAAGGAACTGGCTGGTTGGTCAAACTTAAAAAATTGCTGTCAAGGGCTTGATATCCAAGTGCACAGCAGGGACAAGTGGCATTTTGCAGGGGTCAGTATTGGACTACTGCTGTTTAACAGCTTTGTTGGTGACATGGGCAGGGGGGTTGAAGGCACCCTTGGCAAGTTTGGCAATGGCACAAGCTGTGTGGTGTGGTGGACACACTGGAGAGAAGGGATGCCATCTAGAGGGACCTGGACAGGCTTGAGAAGTAGGCCCATGCAAACCTCATGAAGTTCAACAAGGCCAAGTACAAGGTCCTGCACAATGGCTGGGGCACCCTCCTGGGCAGAGGATGGGTTGAGGCCAGCCCTGAGGAAAAGGACTTGGGGGTGTTAATGAATGGACAGCTTAACATGTGCCGACAATGTGTGCTCACAGCCCAGAAAGCCAAACGTGTCCTGGGCTGCATCAAAAGCAGTGTGGGCAGCAGGGCCAGGGAGGGGATTCTGACCCTCTGCTCTGCTCATGTGAAATCCCACCTGGAGCATTGAGTCCAGCCCTGGGGTCCCCAACACAAGAAGGAAATGAACCTGTTGGAGCAAGTCCAGAGGAGAGAAGCAAAGATGCAAAGAAGGCTGGAACACCTCTCCTGTGAAGTCAGGCTGAGAGAGCTGGGGACTGTTCAGCCTGGAAGAGAAGGCTCCGGGGAGACCTCATAGCACCTTTCAGCACCTAAAGAGGGCCTGTGGAAGAGATGGAGAGGGACTTTCTACAAGGACCTATAATGGTAGAACAAGGGGTAATGGTTTTACAAGAGGGTAGATTTAGATTAGATATTAGACAGAAATTCCTTACTGTGAGGATGGTGAAACCATGGAACAGGTTACCCAGAGAAGTTATGGATGCTTAGAAGTGGTCAAGGCCAGGCCGAATGGGACTTTGAGGCACCCTGGTCTAGTGGGAAGTGTCCTTACCCATGGCAGGGGGATTAGAACCAGGTGGCCCTTCCATCCCAAACCATTCTATGATTCTATTCTAATATGTTCCTCTATTCCTGCTATTATTACAAAAATGTGAGTGTGAAGACTGAAATAGGTAAAGCTTCCTTCTTAGCCTGTATACTTCCTTCAGATGTATGTAGCAGATGGAGAGTCTCCTGGCAAGGGGAGAAATAAATGCAACAGATGCACAATAAGAGCAAAAAAGCTATGAGAGTAGTTCCAAGAATTGAAGATGCCATTAAAAGGTTATGTACCTTTTGGTAAATCGTTCATTTTGCCTGACTTTTATTACTGTGAGATATGAGAAATATTTTGGCATTTATTATGATAAACTAGTTGTAAACAGAATTATGTTGTTTTTCTGGGTATTATGGAGCAATGGTGGATGCTTCCACAGCTCATGACAATGACAGGAATTCTTATGAACAACATTAGGAAAGTCCAAAAAAGAGAAAAATTAAGTATCTCAGAGTATTCCAATTAAAGTAATGAATTCTGTTGTCTTATAACCTTTGCTATGGTCTTAAAACCTTTATAAAATCATTGCATCACATTAAGGTAGAGCAGTGGTCCTGTGCAGAGTGTAGGAAGACTTGAGGAACATTGCCCTCACCCGTACACCAGGCTTGCACATACTTCCTCAGGCAGTGCGCAGGCAGGCTCTGGAATTTTTTGCAGCAGCATGTGAATGCTAAAAATTTCAGAAAATGGCCAAAACCCTCTTTTTAAATGGGAAGGTGGTTAAACACTGAAAGGGTTTGCCACAAGACTGTATAGTCTCTGTCCTGGCAGCCAATCAGAACTAGCTGTGGCCCTGAGCAGTCTGCTGCAGCTGAGCTGGCTCTGAGCAGGAGGATCCAGAGAGGGCCCACCAGCCCCATGACCTTCTTGCAGGCTGTGAAACAAAGAAATACCTCTACAATAAGAAACATCTGATCCCAAAATTTCTGGAAGCAATGAAGCTTTGTCCAACTGTTTGTCCTGCTGTTTACCACAGTCTGTATTGGCTTCTTTCTCAGGGCTGGTCTTGGCCACCATCCCAGAGGATGCTGAGCTGGGCTGACCATGAGTCTGATCCAGCATGGATTTCTTGCATGTTTTAAGAGTGTATTGGGCTAGACTGCATATCAGGAGTGAGTCTAATTATGGAGGACAGATTATTTAGGAGAGGAGGGTAAAGCAATGCAGCTACACCTGTGATTCAGGCAGGGCAGCCCAGGAAGAGTCCTGACACTGAGATTTTGCATGAGGTTTTGTTTTCTTATCAGTTGTATGATGTAAGGCTGGTGGGCCCTCCTCTTTGAGGAGACATTGAAGATCCCAGGTGCTTTGGTGAGGTGTCTGTGGAGCTGTGCAACAGCAATGGGGACCATCCAACAATGGCTGTGCTGTGCTGGGGAGAGTGGGAGCTGCCAGAGCCTAGCACTAGCACTGGCACTAGCACTGAAGGAACAGGAAAATAAATTAATTCCAGTTAAACATGAGTATGATGTTACCAGTCTGAGGCAATGGTTACTATTTGGTAGCAGCAAACAACTAGTGGTTTGGCTGACAGTAAAAAGACAGCATTATCTTTAAAAGGGGAACGTTACTTATGCAAATGGAGCAAGACTGGCTTAAGGACATGCATACCTACCAAAAATACAGGTTTTTCCAATAATTTTCATGAAGAGCACTAGCAGCAGAAACAATAACAAGCTGGCCCATATTCTGACCATGTCTGCCTGTAGGAGATCCAGTTGCAAGCTTGGCTTGTGGCAGGTACCTTTTTGCCTGTGCTGTCACAAGGGTCTCTATGCTATCAGAAACAGCTATGTGTTACTTTCACTTTCCAGGCACCTGTTTTATCTCATGTCAAAACTGCCTTTGGGCCTGCCCCTCTGCAGTATGAGTTATGCCAGTAGAGATCCAGGACCCCTGTACTGAGGGAAGAGCTGCTGCATGCGTCATCTTTAATACAGTGATTGACTTGCATTGTCTGAATTTATTCCAGTTCATAAAGCTGACATTTAATTGACACCAGAGTTAACCATCAATGTCCTTACCAGAGTTAGTCCAACTTTTGTGTTTTAATAACTGTGAACAGCATGGAGCCCCAGGTAGATTCCTTTCAAGGCAGATTCATTAGGGCAAAAAAAGATCATTAGTGGCTGGTAATGGATTGTTTCTTGGTAAGAGAAACGCAAATTCAGACATGCTTTGAACTGTCAGTGCAGGCTTGCTTCAGTGACAAAGGGAGCAGGTGAGCTGTGGTATCCTGATCATTCTTTTTACTTCTGTTTTAAAAAAAAAAGCCTTTGAAAACTACAAGTTGTTGGAAATATACTGTTCTATCCACTAATGAGCAGTAGAAGCAGTAGAAGTAATGAGATATCTAAAACTCCCTCAGTGTCCACATACTTAGCATATACTTATCTGAACTTCATCTAAGTCTTTTCAAAGTGATGTGTAGCTTTGGTGTCAGGAGAGAAATACTGGAAGTAGTTTCCATCTATTTCAGTTGTTCGGTGACTCACGCTGAGTGGTGAGATCAGATCAGGGTATCTATTATGCTTTGTGATGAGTATATGAGATGGTCTCTGCTGTGCTGTGTTCTCCCCTAGTCCATGGGCAACATTCATAAAACCAGGATGAGGGAAGTTTGCTGATAACCACTGGTTTGTGAGAAAAAATGTTATCTGAAGGAATAAGTTGGATGCAGCAATATCCTCACATGTAGGATGGCGCAGCAGGGGTAGTGGTAGAATCCCAGCTTGCCCATAAAATTACCTATTCCCCTGAAACCCCTTCAAGGGGATTTCACACAGACTGTGGGGTCTGCATCTGTTCTTTTCCCTTCTGGTCAATAATGGCTCTGCTCATGTGTACAGCTCTGGCTGGAGCTGCAAGGGAATCCTCATTCCTTATTAATTTAAAGGTTGTATTTAATAGAGGCTTCCTCAAAACAAACTGACCTTTGGTAAAGCACAACAGGTTTCTGTGGCTTTTACCTCCTGTTTGCATTGTGACCCTGAAATACATTTGTTTGAAAAAGTGTATAGTCCCTTTCTTTAAAAAAAAAAAAAAAGAAAAAAAAAAGGGAAAATATTTGCCTTTCTCTGTATCTTATTTACCAGAAGCACTCTCTCATGTACCATGCCATAGAGAGAAAAGATTTTTGAGCTCTTTGTTTTTCTGTACTTCTCACCTTGTGATATTTTCTCACAGGAAATATTCACAGCACATGCAAATATTGACAGTTTGGTCTCAATTCTTGTGACTAGCAATGGCTAAGACATATGCAGTTTAAATCTCAGAAAAAGTTGATCACATGCTTCCTTTAATAATGAAAGTTATTTAAGTCTGAAGATCTTGTCTAGCTAATATGATTATTTTAGTTTTAAATTGACTACAGAGCTGAACACATTCATGTGAAGAGTTTCCTAGCCTCACTAAATAGCTTATATATAAAAGAGTGCAGATATTGGCATGTGATTATGAAATACCAAGCATACATGCTGATAATCAGATTTTTTTGTAAGGGATTGTTTTTCTTCCCCTCAAATGCCTCTCTAGATCCTGTCCAGTCTATCTTGTGAAGTTTCTGAAAGCAAATTTATAGGAAGAGATTCCACGGAATCTGTTTCTGTCAGTTAATGTGTTTTGCCACAGTTTGGTGCATATTTGTAAGAGTGACTGTTACATAAATAACATTAATGGAGGATTTGACAGATTATTTTGTTCTGTTCAGACCTTTAATTCAGGAAAAATGATCTGCTTATGAACAAGGAATTGAACTTTATACAAAGATTTCTTGATGAAGTCCTGTGGTCTCTTGTTTATGATGGCCTAGAATTTAACCCTCCCTCTCCCTCTTTAGTTTTATTCATTCGTATAATCTGTAATTATGGAAGAGTTACTTGGAAGAATATTATGTTTTATTTTGTGATTATATTGAAAATCCAAATTAAATCTTATCTACATATATGATTTACCCATTACAACATGTTACTAGAAGGGAAATGCTGTTAACTATAAGCTGTGAAGAGTTCTTGGCTGCAGAGTTTTTATCCTGTGGCTCTGTGCATCTGTAATGTTTCGTGGAACATTTGCATTCACGGAATGAAATCCTAGGACCACTGAAGTGAACTGCTGCTGGAGTTGGGGCTTTTCTTATCATGAATGGTGGCCAGAGCCCTGTGTAGTTCTCTCCCTCTGCCCACCATGCAAGCCTCTCAGTGGGGATTAAAGTAGGGTCAGGAAGGAATTGTAGAAAAAAGCTGAAGTCCTGAATAGATATTTAAATGCAGAATTATTTAATGGTCTTCTCATTAGTAGTTTTCTAGGAGGCTTAAACCATCTCCTAAATCAGAACATCTGTTCTGATTTACATGATCTCAATATTTATATCATAATTGAAATGAAGCTAAGGAGGTTCAAGACCTCAGAGTTGCTGTTCATCTTGTGACATATAATTATTTAATGGTTTATATGTATATCAATATATATATCTACCTCACTTATATTTTTTCTTCATTTCTTCTTTTTCTTTTTAGGAAGAGTCTACACTCTTTGTTTAGATCAAATTACTTCTTATAATGTTGATTTGATGCCTCAATAAGGTAGATAATAGACTAATATTGTAAATTGTGTTGGTGGGACTTGATGATGTTGATTTCAGGTTTCATCCGGAACAGATCCCACAGGAAGACCAGCCAGCTCTATGTCCTGCAACTTCAGAGTTCAGGGTTACTGCTTCAGGTGGCTGCCTATTGATTTTGTTATGTTTGACAGATCCAGACATGTTGGACTTGCTGTGTGTTCGTAGCAGGCAAATGGGCTGCTTTCAGAATTCCCATACTGGTAGAATTGCTGTCAGGAATGTGGAATTAAGCACTTTAACAGTTCAGGAGATGAAAGCATCCCTGTATATGTTGACCGCCTGTAGTGCTGCTTGCCTGGTAAGCATGGGTGGGTTAACACCACCCCATGGGTTAAGTCCTGGAGAAAAACAGATCTATATGTTCTCTACGCAAAGTGTGGTAGATAAGTATTTTGTGCAGGTAAGCACTCTCCTGAAGGACTATTTACTAGTATTTGCGGATGGAAGGAATTAGTTACCTTTGTCAGAGTTTGTGTTAATATCACATAGTTAAAACTCTACCTCAGTTTGTTTCTTCCCCTGGAATAATTCTTTGATTCACTTGCTCATTTTTAGCTGCTCATTTATAATGATCTAGTGTTGCGTGTTTTCAGAGGTTGTTGTCATGTCTGCTGAGTGTTTGCAGTGCTGGATATTTAACATTAACTGAAGGTCCTAATCTTCCACTTCATTAATGGGAAGAATGTTCTTGTGACTGTTGTTTGTGATCTTGTTTCTCATAAATACTTTGTATTCTAGAATTTCACTTAATGTGTATTTAAATATATAACATGAAAATTTAATTAGTTTACTGATTCATATCTGCTTTTGGGAGGTTTTAAAATTTTAACAAATCAAGAACACAAAGCAACATCCAGAGTATTTTGGAGAGCAAGTTAAAAGTAAGAAGAAAGCATCTAGCATTGAGCTGGAAGCTGTAGTTTTAGAAAACATCTGGAGCCAAAATAACATCTCACCTCTGGCAAAAGAGGGAGAGAGGGAGGTTTTGCCCTCTCCCTCTCATCCTCTCCTTTGCTCACTCCTTTCTGCCACCTAAGCAAGTGCCAGGACCCTTCGGGTGATTGCCTGGCAGGTAGGTACCTCTCCCTAAAGCTGCAGGAGCCCATCTTGGGGCAGTAACATTTCTCACTGCACCGGTGAGGTGCCTGGCCTGGTACCCAGCATCAGAGCTAATGCAGGGAAGGTGGAGGTCTAGTGCAGGTGTGGTGGTGGGGAGCAAGCGAGACCCCACCAGATTTTGGGGGTTGCACTATGAACTGCTCCCTGCTTTAGGCTGAAAAAATTAGATCTTCCATTTTAATTTAAGACACCATTTTTAAATTTTAGAATAGAACAGAATAGAATAGGAAGTTCAGTTGGCAAGGTCCTGCAGTGATCATCAATGGCCTGACCAATTCAGGCCTGACAAAATGTTAAAACAAGTTTTTAAGTACATTGTCCAAAAGCCTTTAAAATGCTGGCAGGTTTGGGGCATCAACCAGCTCTCTGGGAAGCCTGTTCCAGTTTTTCATCACCCTCTCAGTAAAGAAGTGCTTCCCAGTGCCCAGCCTGAACCTCTCCTGACATAGCTTTGAAGAGATCAGCACCTCCCCTTTCCCTCCGCAGGAAGCTGTAGAGTGCCTCTTTTCAATCACGTCTTCCCTCAGCCTCTTCTCCGGAGTAGGCAAAGCCAAAACCCTCAGCCCCAAAACAAGGCTGTCAGAAGTGGGATTCGAACCCACGCCTCCAGGGGAGACTGCGACCTGAACGCAGCGCCTTAGACCGCTCGGCCATCCTGACCCACGTGGGTAAACTGCAGCCGCTCTCTCATTGTCTATTTGTAGATGTTTTTAGTGACGCAATATTGTTTTTCTGCACATAGTGGGTGTTATAAAACATTCAAAATGAAAACGTGTTTTGTGTTGACTCTCTGGTAGCCATAATAACTGATGTTTATTTATACATGCAGCTGTTGCATTCTGTAAGTGAGTGTTGTGTGTTGAGAAAGAAGAAGGTTCTGTTGCACATATATTACATATGCCATGAAACAGACATTTGAAGCTGTACAGAAATTAATAAAAACGTGGTACGCAGTATGTTTCACAAGGACATTGCTTAAGGCTGATTTTTTTTCCGGTAATGTCTGTGAAAAACTCCCCAAGATATGTACAAGTTATTCATGGTAAGAGTTCTCTGATATTTGAAAGGGGGCTGTGACACTGAAATAAATTGTATGTCTCCTTGCTGCTGGTATTTTTCAAAAGAATTCATGTGCTTGAAAACTGAATCTAGGAACCTCTAACTATACAAACATGGTCAGAATTTGGGAGTAAAAGTCCTTCTGTTTCAGGGCTCTTCCTGGGGCCCTGAAAGGAATACTTACCAATTCAAAAGGAATGACTGTATCCAGTGGGACCACTGCATCTCCTTCCAAAGAGAAAGTGGAACATGTTTTATGGGTGATAATGTGGTTAAATGGAGACTTGAATTCAAATAATGATGCTTTTTCAATATTCTTAGAACTTCACATTTTGCCCCTCGTTCTGCAAATGCAAATGTGCTTGACTTTGCAGGTATCTCTAATCCTGTTGTCAGGCCTTTTTTCGTTGCACAAAGAGATGCATAGACTTAAAATGTCAGGAATGTGGGAAGCTCTCTTCCTGGCCCCTGTAATCTTTAGGGACCAGACTCACTCATTTATATGAAAAACATATTTACATCAGTAGCAGAAACAGACTGTAAGCTGGAGACAAGACCGCTCTGCATCAGGACTGTGTTGTCGCAGCTGCCAGCTGTCTTTGCAGCAGAACTTTTAAGTCGTGTTCTTGTCACAGGTAGGAATCGTAATAGAGGCTTTTTCCTGGGCATATTCCCTCTGTTCTGGTGGGAATTAGATCTGAGGAGCCCAGCTGAGAAAAAAAGTAATCATCTTACTCAGTTTAATGGGTCTTCCTTATTAGATAACTCATCCTTAAAACACCTTATAAGCAAGAATACTCATAAGCCTCCTTTGAATTAAGTACATTGCCTTAAATTTCCCAAATAATATCTTCCTTTTGAAGATATAAAGCAGATTAAATGTGTGGAACCCTGTGGTGTTTATAGGAGATCAGGAATACTGGAGAAGGCTGGCATAGCATGTCTGCACTGTCTGTGATAATAACTGGAGTTGCCTCAGGAGCATATGTTATCAGCAGGATCCAGAAGAGACACAGCATCCATGTGTGGCAGGGGAGGGAGCATTCCTTCTACTCCCTTGATATGGATTCCGAGTATCAGCTTTTCTTTCCTCAAAAATCACTGTTTCATCAGGAACATGAGTACCAACTGGAGAACTCATGGCTCTGTGATTGCTGCCTGTTGAGTTGGAATAACTTTTTTTCTTAATACTTTTAATTCTGAGTGAAATTGAGGAGTTCTTCAAAACAAAAAGATAGAACTGCCTTTGTGTCTTTACAGCTCTTGTCTGCCATTCACAAAGTCATGGGTATGGGCTTTTGTTCCTGCTGAAGGTAAGGCATCAAGAGCTGTGAGGGTAGTCAGTGGATTTCTTGTCTGTTTTCACTAGAACACATTCAGTTGGAGAGCTGAGCTCAGATCTGTTCCCAGCCTGTCCTCTCCCTGTCCAGTAACCATCAACTCCCTTGGATGGAAGTAGTTACATTTTTGATTATCAGTACAGGGTGTGGAAGGGGGTTTGTATTTAACACAGCTGCAGTAAAAGGTAACTTAACAGCTGACAGCTGGGGCAGAACTCGATCTGCAAAATCCTAATTACTAATTGATGAGTAAGCATCTAACGTGGCTTTCAGCTTCTAGCTCAAGTGTTTAGCAATGAAAAATATCTTTGTGCTTGTTTGGAAAAGTGAAAAAATAAAAGGACCTGTAGGTCATTGGAGATGTGATAAGCAAGGAAACTTATAGTGACAGAATAACTATATTTTATTGTTAACAGTGACTTTATTTTTATTTTCATATAGCAAGTTCTTAAAATATTTGAAGTACAACTGCGCATTTATACTCTGTTTCTCTCCTTATTTATAAAGGCAATAGCAAACAAACTATTGAACTGGAAGGAGCCTTGTCAATTATTTATGTTAAATGAATCAGATGATGTTGTGTTTCCCAGACTCTCAAGTGGAAAAACTAGTGACAAAAGTTGTTTATCACATAACCCGTGGTGAAGGCCCTGTGTCCTCTCTTGGCAGTTTTCAGGAAGGCTGAGATATGGTAGAGAAGTTTTAGCTTGTACAGGGCTAAGTAGGGTTTGGCTGGTAGACTTGGCTGTGGAGAGCTGGGTGTGGCTAATAGAAGGTTTAGTGAAGGGGGAGCTCAAGAAGGGCTTGCCTCGTGCCAGCTAGAGAAGGGAGAACCACATGGAATTATCTAGGGTGTTGCAGGTGATTGTCTCTTCCAGATGTTTCACAGGGTAATAAAAAAGCTTTGAATAAAGGACCTGACTGTGGCTTGGTTTCTATATGCATGTCATAAAGCCACTTCCTACTTAATAAGATTCTATGGAAACAGTAGATCCCAGGCCTGTTGGTACTGAATATTAGTTGTGCTTGGCACCTCCTTTGAACACTGTTGCCTTTCTCTCCTCTCCGGATGGAATGGATGGGATCTGCATCCACTCGCTCTCTGATACACCGGTGAATGTTGTTTCTGAGGTGTAGAGGACAGAGGGTATGAACCTCCACCTGATTTTATATGAGTCTATTTACAATTAAAAAAAGAGTGCAACTAGTGTGTGCAGCACTGCTCATTATCACACAGTAAAGATAAGGAGAAATAACAATAATATATATATATTATGTAATAAGAACACTAAAGTATTGAATAATGATTAGCATATTATAAAATATGGAAGGTTTCTTAAGAGTGTTGTATATTTGGAAAGTGGGTTTTGTTCGTGCAGTTGTCAGTACTGGAGTCTTGTGACTGTGTTATGCAGTATGCAAAAGAAACAAGCAATATGTTAAGTGCAAGATACTTCACCCTTCACTATGTACAGAAAACAGTAATGCAGTAGCTGTCAAATATTAGCCATCCCTTAGACTTCCCTCTTTTTCTAAAAGCATTATGTTTACATGTTTACTTATTTTATCCCAAAGAGACATAGTATCTTTTTTTCTTTCCCTCCAAAGGCTTTCTATTTGCATGATTAATATGTTTCTTGCATACTGTGAAGAGAAATATCCGTTTCACTCTGGTACCCAGGCTGACTCCCTATCAACTGCTCTCCAAACTAACATAAGAACTATTTATGTTTGCAACAAAAAGAAATCGTGCTGGTCTTGAGTGTGGTTTTCTTGTTGACATTTTAGAAACTGTTTCAGGCTCTTCTTAATATTTAGACAAGCAAATATGTTTGCTTTTTTGTGGTGCTGCTGTTGACATTTCCTAAGGGAATTGCTGAAGATGTTAACAACTTCCCAGTACAGGCATGCTGTAATGGAATAATTCTTTGCTTGTGGCCCTGACACGAATTCCTTTTTACTGATGTTTTTGCTGAAAGTAATGTGATTGTGATAACTTATGTGAGTCAGGGTAAATGTGAATCAGTCCTGGCTATTTTGGGGAGCATAAATGTCTGCTTAGTGTTTTGCTTCTTGCAGATATAACAAGCAGAAGGTACCAATTTATTGTGTGCCTCAGAGCCTCTGTGCTGCACAAACATCTGCAGTGCAGAGCAGGAAGAAGGTCCACGAGGAGCATTGGTAATTGGTGAAGCCTGAAGGCCAGGGAAACTTGTAGCTCGACCTGCAGAAATTGGTCAGTTTGAGGCTTGGCTAATTTTGGAGCCAGTAGCCATGAGAAACAATCACATAGTGGAACATGCCCCTGTATGAGCAGTGTGTGGCCCAAGGGCACTTCAGGTTAGACACAGCCTGATGTGTGTGAGTTGAACCTGTGCACTGCCATAACTTTAATATCTGGTGATTACAAACAGGGTATAATTACGTCGGCAATTAACCCAGGGCTATCCACTTAGAGAATTTATATAACCTTTTATGGGTGAAAGTTTTGAAGACTTTTTAAGCAGGTTGGGTTTTGTTCTGGAATCCCTGATTAAAAGGCTGAAACCAGCCTGTTTGGCATGTGTCTTTATTAAAAATGCCCGCATTGTAACTACAAGAATCAGTTATAGTTTACAATCTTTTAGCAAGACTGTATCTTTTTCTGACTGGTCACCATGTATTGCAGCTATCAAACATATTTTCCTCAAAACCCATTGCTGTTGTAAAATCTTTTCAACTGAAAAACATTTCTGTTTCTGGAATTACCCTAACCTCAGCTGGTATATCCTCCATTTTCAGTGAAATACTAGAGAAACTCGTTTCCAAGACAGTCATGCAGCAGCATTTTGGCCATGTTTGTTCTGTTCCTGAGCCCTTCGGCTGAAGCTTCGAGAGAGGCAGTCTTCGTTGGTCTGGGGCTGTTCCCCTGCCTTGAAAAAGAACAAAAACTGTCAGGAAGAAAGATATTCATCCTAAGGCTAGACTCCAGTTACATTAAATAGAATAGCAGCCACTTGGAGATGGGACTGGAAGGCAGCCAAAAGGACACTGTGAAATTTTTCAATAGTCTGTCCTATCCCCGTCTTCCAGTGATCAAGAGAGAATGTAATTTCAACCTTCAAACTATTCACTGCAACCAAAGGGAACTGAATGCTGTTCTGGCTCTATTTTAAAGAGCTTTTTAACCTAGATGAGGAGATAGTCTTCTCTCAAATGTGCATGTTGTTCTACTATTGCAGGTATTACTACTTATTGATTTAAGTAAATTGTCCTTTTGGCTGTCTTGTACGTGCTTCTTGTATGAGTTTTTTGACCTTGACCAGTGGATATAACACGTTTTCAATTAGTGTTTTGATTAAGGATTTCTTAGATGCTCCTTCCTCCTTGTATCATTATCTGGAGGCAGTCGGCCAGGAATCGCCAAGTGAAGTCTTGTTTTGAGGCATTATTGTCATGATGAGATCAAATGGCTTTCCTCATAATACATGCAAAAGGGTTCAGTTGTATGCTGTACCTTCTTTGTGAAAATCTCTCAGATTTATGTATGTAAAGGCAGATGGCCTGTGACTTCTAGCAATATTACAGCCTCATGGATCTCCAGCAATTTCAGGCATGTATTTGTAGTACCATTTTCCCTTCATTATGAGAGATCTCTGTACCTTCATGCCACTGTATGGGAGGCATAACCCATTGAGCCTGGTGGGTCCTCTCAGCTAAAATAGGATCAGAAATGAGTCTGCTGCCACTTGGTTTCAGGCACTACTCTTCCCCTCCCAGTGGAATCTCTACATATATCTCCCAAGGAAGAGGAGAAGCTGAGACCTTTCAATTTAAAACATTGTATTTTAGTGAAAGCAGTGATACGGGAATATAAGGAAAATATGAAATTACATTATGTAGGTAAAAATCTCATTCCTACTGTCATATACTGGGAACTTTTAAAAACTGTGTGTATTCTAATATTTGTGCAGTGCAGTGTTTCTGTTTTCTTTCCTCATGAAAGGTACAGTTGTACTTGTATGCCATCTAGAAACCCCAACACCCTGTCCCTTTTTTCTACACATAATGGCAGTGAAATAGTTCCTTCAGTAGATAGGAAAGCAAAGAGGTGAGAGGTGTCCTTTGTGAGTATGCTTTGGATGTAGAGAAGTAGAGATGACTTTTGGCCTCAGAAAGGCAATCTGTAGGATTTGGGAATGGAAAATCATAGGTATAATAGGTACACACTCTCAGCTTCCCACAGAGTGACCTGCTCTGTTTTGCAAGTAGGTGTCCAAACACAGGGTAGGTAAATGCTTTGCCCAGACCCCAGTAGCCCTGCCTGAGCTGTGGAGAGTGCCACAAAGTATAGCACTTATGGTGAGATATATGGGGTGTAACACAAATGTGGAGTGTTACCTAAATCACCCAGTGACCACAGCTGATAATTATGAAGAGCAGCAGTTACCACTGTGAGTAGTACATTTGCTACTTGGTGAATTCAAGAGGAAAATAATGTCCTTCAGTTTTTTCATTAATGGAGGAAGGGCAGCTTTCTGCCATGCAAAAATCTGGATTTATAGCATGTTCACAGCTAATGTGCTCTTCAGGATGGATAGTTTTACCCAATCAACTTTTTTAAATGTTTGGCAGATAGAGGAAAAAACTGTCTAATATCCACCTTTAAATTCAGTATTTAGTAAACATTCTGGATCTAGTGTCGGGCTCAGATGTTCTGTCTCTCACTGTCCTTGTGCAGAGTCTTTTGCTTTTAAAGACCATGATCTATGAGGTGAAAATAATGACAGATGTCTTCTGTAATGTGGATGGCATGGCTTTCTGTCTTGGGGATCCTGGACTTAAAATGGGCACTGCTGTTATCCATGTCCATCCCAGGGGTTCTTCAGGAAAAGAGGGCTTTGTTCAGCCAGAGCTGCATCTGACACCTCAGTGCCACATAGTCCTGCAGATGCTGATTACTTCCTAAACTGTTTGTCATGAAATGGCCATAAAATTTTCTCTTGTTATTCTTTTCTGGACACAATTTGTTCATTATAAGTACTCTACTCTCTTTTTTTTTTCCTCACTGTGCTAATTACAGTAAATAAATAGGGCCGAGAAGAAGATTGAATGAATAAAGAAAGGAGACAGAGAAAAGAGAGGTGAAAGGAGTGGGGAGTGAATGAAAATTAGGGACAGAGGAGTTACATATGTATAAATATTTTGATGATTCCAGAAAAAAGAACAGACTCAGGATTATTAATTAGGGAAAGACATAGCTCATCAGAAACTGCAATTTTTAAAATATGGGGAAAACATTCCAGGTGTCTTACATCATAGTAATGAGTTTTAGGTTTTTTTCTAAATATTCAAGTTTAGAAAATAAGATTGAAGCAAAAATAGCAAAAGGAAAACTGAATAGTAGACCACAGACTGAAAAAGGTGATCAGAAAAGGAAGAAAAGCAGAGAGGGAAGAAAAGCAGAGAGGGGTGGCTGCCTAAATCCATTTTGCTCTAGTGCATTCTCTACTCTGAGTCATACTTAGGGCCCCAAACATTTCAAAGAATTTAAAAGATGATTATTTATGCCTACTGAAAATACATGTATTTTCTTAACATAAAAAGTTAATTAACCTGTTTAGCTGATATAACAGAGACAAAATTTCTGGGGAGTTCCAAAAAGCCTTCACATTACTCAGTGGTAATGAAACACTAAGGATTTTGTGAACACAGTGTGATTTTTTTCTAAGGATTACCAGAAAACTCCCTACTGCTCAGGGATGAAACTTTTGGCTGACAACAGTCTGGAAGAAGCTGTCTTTGGGTTTTGCTCATGGGCGCTGGCTGCTTGTCAATAATAGGACCCTGTCCTCACTGTGGTTTTCTACTCTGGTTTTTGTGGTGTTTTAGTTCCTGTTATGCAATGGGGCGAAATTACAAAACTCATGCTAGAAAAAAGTGTCCAGAAGTGATACACCATTCTAAAAACACTGTGATCTGCCATGGTTTCTTCTGAAGTCATGGCCAAGCAAAAAGGAGACTGCAGGCATCATAGTTAGAGCCCACCACTCCATCCACTTCCTATTTCTGCAGCAAAGGAAAAGCTTATTAGGTGAAGGTCTAATGAATCACATCAGCTGGCAGTTCATCTGCCATAATAATGGACCACAATCAAAACATAATAATTCATGCTTCGGTGTGAGCTGTTTTAAGTGCAACTGAATGAAAATTTACTCACAAGATTAAGACATGTATTGCTATTTTTGCCTCCTTAGTGTTGTTTTTGTTTTTCTTGGGTCATAAAGAGGGTGTGCTTTTTTCTTTCAGCATATAACTACTTTCTCTAATAGAATAGTTTTGGGTTTTTTCCCAATTATTTTTGTTTCGTTGTTAAACAATAGTTAAATGTTTGCTTCATTGTGCTAATGAAAGGAGAGTTGCGGTTTTCGGTGCTGAAGTGTTGCTTTATTACTGCTTCCTGCACAGCCATCTCCATCATCTGTTTGCACTTAAACTTGCCAGTTCCTTTTAATGTGTTGCTTTTACATGTCACCAGAGGTGGAGTGGGATTTTTCCAGTCTTCTTGATTCCTTTCGTTAAAATTACTGACTTTTAAACTCTCTTTTAGAGTTTAATAATAACCACTTTTGATATAGTAACAAAAAAAGAAAGCCTAGACTTTTAAGAATTTTCCAAAGAGGCTATAAAAGAGACTATCAGATTACTGTTCACTTGAAATGATCATAGTGATAGAGAGATGAAAAGAAATTTGCATAACTTTTCAAACGGGAAAAGAAAAAAGATTGATATCATCGTATCAAATGTGATGCTGAAGAGTTTTGCATTTATTTTCTTACAGTTCTTTCTGGCCTGCTGGGTTAGTGGCGAACAATAAGCCATGCTGGGCTCATTTCTTCCTCTGGGTTTTGATTTTCATCTGGAGAAAGGATACTTGAATTGATCTGGTTATTTCATGGTTACAAACCATGATTACTTGAGAGTATGATTTACAGCTACGAACCATAATGGCATTAAATTTAAGCAGTCAGAAAAATACTGGATTAAATTTAAAGATAATATCACTCTGGAAGAGCTAATTCCTGATGCACTATTGAACCTTAAATTCACTTTGTAACAAAAAAAAATGTAACTCAGAATAAAGGGAGAAAGAAACCACTACATATTCCCCTGTGAGTGAGCTAGCAGAGAATTTTCGCAGCCTTCCTCCCATTTTATGTCTGGACTGAAAACAGTCACATAAAAATGTAGAAGTAATCAAGGATTCCATGTACAAGATGAGATTCATATGTCTGATTTTTTTGTGACAGACATAGATGTTTAGTAGTCTTATTTCTATACACGTTGAGTAGTGTAGAACAGTTCTCTGGAAGGTACAGGAAAGAATGTGAAAACTGATAAAGTGAAGAGAATTCAAGAAAGAAATATGAAGAAGATGGATTGAAAAGCTGTGGAGGTAATTTTGGTCCATGGTAATATGATAGTGCTTCCCAGTGGCTATGCCCCAAGGATACCAAATATATCTTTATTCTGGTTTCTGGTTCCCACTCTCCCTTCATACGCATCTCCCAGGGAGTTAACAGTGGGCTTTCTGGTCATGAGATTAGACCTTCATCAATAAGTTACATAAGCTTAATGTGAAGTCACAGCCCTGAATAGTTTTCGGTAACACAGGAGAGGGAATTCCATTCTCTGTGTAGGTGAAAGTTCATTTAAATATTGTTTATAATAGGACTAACTTCAGAAAAAAAGAGCCTCATTCCCAGAGGAAATTACTGCAGCATGTAGCTTGATAAGGGAGCTTTTAATTTTCCTTTATTGGATGTCATCTTACAAAATTGTCAAGAATTTTGCTGCTGATGTTAGCAGAAGCAAGTTCAATGCCTGGATGATTTCTTTGTTAATTGATTTTAGTGCTTGGAATTATGTCCTTATGGTAGCTTGACTTCATTCTTTCTTTTTTGTTTTTTATCACAATTTATGATAGCAAAAGGGCTTGGAAAGGTTTATTAAACCTGTCCCTCTGCCACTTTAAAACTGTTGGCCATCTTTATAATGATTGCTTAAATACCCCTTTCTGTCATACTTATTTTCTAACACTTCCTTTCTGGATGGGCCAATAAAATAGTTCTAAGGGAATGTACAAACATATTAGGGGAAGGTTTTTTCCTCCTCAATATCTCCAAGAAGCCAGTCCCAAATCTGGAGCAGGAACACTATGATAGTATATCACAGGCTTGTTATATCAATTACTGTACGATATATCACAAGCTGCTAAGGTCTTGTTTTACAAAAAGGCTGCTAGTTGTAATGGCACATTGAGGATATTTAGTAGCACTCATGCAGAACCCACTTCGTCACCACTTTATAGTATGTGAGATAACAGCTCAATAAATATTCTGGGCCAACCTAGATAAACCGAACATTAAATATGAAATTTAAAATACCTCTTTGCTTTCTTGCCAAAAGTATTGGACACATACTATGCATTTACAACTCCTGCATGATTAGGATTTGAGTTTTCTTACTTAGACAAATATTGTGTTGCAACATTAATTGCAAGCCGACTTCAAATTACTTTAGTATAATTACTACCTTTGCGGAATCAGGTTTTAAACCAGCAAACGCACATGACTATTTATTGCTCATAGAATACGATTAGAATTGTTATTAGAATCACTGGAATATGGTACAAACTTAGCATTCTGACTTCAAAAGGAATTGCACGTTTAGGCAATTCTACATTTTATTAAAGCCAAGCTAAGCTGATTCCACATGACAGTGGTTTTAATGAAGCTCAATAAACAGTACAGTTTGTAACCTCAGGCCAACTGCTGAGCAGAAGCCAAGAGCAGTGCTACAGCTTTAGTGAACCCATTACTGTGAAAGATGCTGGATCCTGGAGCAGCCTGAGTCACTCATTGCACAAGAGATGAAGCTCCAATAAAGAAAAATGAATATCTAAGGTGATGGGTGACAACTTCATGCAAGCGTGATTTTCTCTGATTTGACAGTGCCTTGATAAAGTCTTAAGGCATGTGGCTTACTAGCAACCATTTGCATTCTTAGGCATTGAATCTTCTGTTTTACTTGCAGACTTTGGCATTTGGGGCTTGTGGTTTCCTATAGGTATCAAAACTTTGCCTAATTCTCAGAGCTGCGCAAGATCTAGAATAGCTCCTATAAACTGTTAGGGTAGTCAACAATGCTGAAATGCTTATGTTTTCTTTGCCAATTTATGTCTATTTTTATTAAATTCTTTTAAAGGTGAATTGATATAGCTTGTTTCCTACCCTTAGGGCTAATCTTAGACCATGTTTCCCCACCAGCATATTCTCTGACCTGGAGCCCCATGAGAGTCCTCCGGAACAGTCTGCATCCCTTGTGAACAAGGTGAGGAAATGGTGGTTAAAAAACCACCAGAGGCAACAGAACTCCTCTTTTAAGGTGCTATGGCTCTCCTAGGCATTATGAAAATATTCCCAGAGGGTATCTGGAAATACAGTATAAATGGATTTAGGGGCTAAAAGGAACAGAAGAGCCGAACTGAGAAATTTAGTCTTGAAGTGAACAGGGAGCCTGAACCAACTTTATGGATGGTTTATGCATCAAAAGTATAGACCAAATGTAACAGAAGAGTTGGCAGCACAGGATAAAAGAGTTGTTTTTGTACAAGAAAAGAGGCAGAAATCAGTTTACATTGGTGGGAACAGTATCGTATATAGTGGGTAATGCCTGGACTTGATGATCTTAAATGTCTTTTCCAACTGAAATGATTCAGTGATTCTGCACAGTGTGCTGGACTGTTTATTCATATTTCCCTGAGATAATCTTATCAAAACCCCGTAAATCTGAGCAGTTAATCGTGTTTGCCAAAATTGTGATTCTTATATAAGTTTTACCTGTCATCTTTGCAAAGTTGCTGAATGACAGTTTAAGTGGTTAATGTTGAACTACAACCTGATAACAGATTTACTGTTTACACTTTCGATCTTCAACTTAGTAAGACAGCAGAAAAAGATGATAACAGCAAGCTAGTGCAAAAAGATTCTTCAATCAGACTCTGTTCCCTATTTAGTGCAGTTAAATTACCAAATGGCAACAACAAAGACTAAGTTGTCATCTGCTGACATTTAATTCAGTGGAAAACAGGAAAAATGCACTGTTAGAAAGTAATATCAGAAACACTAGGGATTTGCAGAGATATAAAGAGACAGATAAACACAACAAAAATCAATATGGTTGGTGTCCTCAGCTCTATCTCCACTTCCCAAAATGATATAATTTCTATTTACAGTTAGGAATTATGTCCTCAAATACTGGTGGCATTGCAACAAATGTCCTGGGAAACAGTCAACATCATCACACAGACCATGAAGGGACAAACCAGTTTTTTAATCAATGGAGGAGGGGAAATGAATGTCACTAATGTAATCTTCCCTTAGAAGATGTCAGGCATGGTACGGTGCAGACTGATATGTCTGAGCCAAGTCACAAAATGCAAAGCAAACTTTGAATGGGTAGATCAAACACTTGGAGTTCCAGGCAGCAGGATCCATAATCTGAGATTATACAAGTGTTGCTAGTTGGGTTTTGCAAGCAGATTGACAGTGGGTGTTTGAAATTGTTTTATAAGTTACTATCTTTCATGTTTCTTCATAGAAACATAGTGTTTCCTTCCAAAGGAGACTGGCATGAAAATAGATTTGTATAATTTTATAGTCTCATTGCCTGTTGAGTGTCTCTGCCAGGTTAAAATACACATAGGGAAAGAAAATGGTCATGGTCATCTTCCTCGTCTGTGGTAAGCCAGAGGTTTTATAGGCCTAAAGCTATTAAAAAAAAAAAAAGGTAGGTAACTGACCCTAACATATTATGCAGGACTAGTGCTAGATCTGAATTTTAAATGGTCTTGTATTCTAAAGAAATAGGCACCTAATGCCTTGTCCAGTGTTCATGTTCCTGCATTCAGGGTATGTGATTGCCGACCTAGGGAAAGAAATGGGGCATCTGTGCAAAACTCCAGAATTTCAGTGGTTCCACATTACAAGTTGATGGCTTATTTACTGAGTCATAATTTATTGGTGTTCCATATCTCTGTAGAAGTTTAAAAGCACAAAAAGCTAAAATAGACTATAAATCCAGAACCTGATCCCTTCTGATGCATATCTGTAGGTTCCATGCCCAGTTTTCCTGAAGGTACCCTATGGGGAGTGAAGGATCACTCCAACTTTTTTTGTTGTACTTTGTGATGTATTCCTGCCACTGTGTTAATAAATCAAGAGATGAAGTAATTTGGTTTTGAGTAGAAATGGATGAGGCATATATAATAGTCCATGCCAGGCCTCAGACATTTTCCTGTAGTGAAAGGAGAGCTTTCCCTACTTCTCATTAGTATCCCCTATGTTTGTGGTGCCTGAGACAGATTTTGTGTGAGTGTAGGAATTGTGCTGGTGGAGGTCTTATCACGTTGCACATATGATCGTTACCATCCATGCCTGAAATCCCCTACCCACAGGCAAATGGGGATGAGCTAACCTTGTAACACCCCTCCTTGTGCTAACAAGGCCTGCAGGAGGATACCTCAATAATCCATCTACGGTGGCTTTGTGGTACCAGGAATGGAGGGTAAGGAGGGGTGGCTGTTGATATCTTTATTGATTTATTCTCCTTTACCTTGAGAGTCTCAAGCTCACTTCTGTGCACTTCAGTTATTAAAAATTATGTTTTAAGTTCCCAACTGCAGACAAGTTTTTGAGTGAGTGGTGTACATCTTGTAATCAAAGCATGAGCTTTATTTTTTCAAAATTATATACAAGCATCAGTGAATTGTTCCTGTGTTGTTGAAGCATCTCTCTCATTCTGAATATCAGAGAAATAATCTTTTTTTCTTCTCCAATGAGATTTGCTGTTTGGTTGATACTCCTTTTAGAAGGAAGTTCTGATATGAAAGCCTGGGGCCAATGATAATCTGGAAAAAGATATTTTCTATCAGTCTCTGTGAACTTTACTGTTCTGGATAGAAGGACTTCATTTAGCCTAAGCAGCCATCCCAGAGTACTGCAAACTGGTAACTGAGTGAAAAATTAATAGTATTTTGTTAAATTGTCACTTGAGTCATTATTGTTGTACAGGCATTTTTCTGCTGCTGTTGTGATGTTTTTTCTCAAATAAGAAGGTTTATTTATTTAGATCCTGATTTTTACACACAATAAATGAGAGACAGCTCTCACTGCTAGGTAAAGACAGAACGACAGCATGAAGTCAGATACTTTGAAGTATTTTTAACTTCGGGTTCCTTTTTAACCAGAGGGTAGAAGATACTCACAAGGAAGGTTAGACTGCAAGGGACCTAACAGTCTACCCAGGAAGTATAAGGCCAGAAATATTTGTGAAAGTCAGTGCTATCCTGTTACAAAGAAAGATAACTTCAACTCAAGTTGAGAATCTTGTCTGTAGGATTTTACCTAAATGTAAGTGTACTTTTAGGGACTGTTATAGCCTTAGGCCGTTTTTAGACTGTTTTATACGTGGATAGTAATGGCTTCATCAGTGAGTCTGATCATCAACTATTAATTAAATTTTTAATTATTTCTAATAAGAACATAAAAAAGAAAAATGTTATATTAAAAACCCCTGTCATATTTTATTAAAGAAGCTGACCCTCTAATTTTCATGTTTCTGCAAGAACTGTAAAAATGTCACTTTAAATTAGATTGCAGCTTATTGATGGACTGCTAAGTACAGTAACCATTCCATCCTTTCTGTTTGAATGCCAGAATCTTGAGCTATACCACAACATCCTGATGAGCGTTTCTACCACAGCTGAAGCAAAGCCCTTAGCACTGGTACTTGCACTGAGAGAGTCTGGATTTAGAATCCCTTACACCTGAATATTTGTAACTAAATCAGTACAGGATTGATTAGCTGAAGTGCTTATGTACAGTATTTCCTCCATGAAGGTGCAGTTTTGGTGCTGCGTTTGCTGCTGTGGTGGCAGGGGCTGTGCTGGGAGCCCTGCAGTCACACGGGGCACGCGTCCCGCGCTGCAGGGTCACAGCAGCAGCTGACGTGCTGCCTCTGCAGAAGGAAAAGGCTCTTTTTACCCTGCCCCGATGAGCCAGCCTGTAGCACTGGGTCAGGCCGGCTAGGCCGAGGAGCCCAAAGGAGAGCCAAATAAAGGACCACACAGAGACAGCAAACGGAGAGGGCAAAAAGAGAGAGAGAGAGGGCAGAACCCTCTGCCTTTATTTATATGTTTTTACAAATCACCATGGATTGGAGGTAGAAATGACCACCTCTCAATTCCATTGGTCAAAGCATCAATCTATCATATTTCTCCACCCAGTATACTGGAATGATAAACACACAGACAGTTAGGAAAAACATAGATAGTTGTTAAGAAACCATGGCCATGTTTACAGAAGAATGTGTGAGAAAGTATTACAGAAAGAGAAACACTGAGAAACTGCAAAACTCAGGACAACACCAGCCCCTGCAAGGAGAGGAGCAGGAGCCAGTGCTGGGGGCTGGAGGCCTCACTAGCACAGGCAGCCCATGGCTCTGTGAGCAAAGCAGTTTGTCAGAGCTTTGCAGAGCTTCACCTGAGGAGTATTGTAAGAGACAAGATTCCACTAAACTTTAAAATAAAGAGCAGAGAACAAGCAGGGTGATTACTCTCTTCCTCTTCCCATCTCTTTTGAATGTGAGTTAGCTGCCAGCTAGAAGATCTGAAGGATAAGGAAAGGAGAAAATGAGACAAAAGAGTGTAGCAGTTACCATCTTCTACCCTGAAATGTGTAGAACCAGACAGTCCTCTGAGGTGATTCAGTGAAGAGTTGAACTCATTGATACTTGAAAGGGAACTGGAGGTTTTGATACGTGTAGTTGATTTTCTTAAATGAAAGTGTGGTCTTCGCCTGAGTGCTGGCTGCTGACAGGCAGCAGAGGGGCAGCAACAGCAGAGCTGGCGGAGGTGGCATTTAGCATACGGGGCATTTGCTGCTGCTCACCTCTCCTCTGCAAATCCATGAAGGTTATGGTTGTACTGGAAAAAGGAGGGTGGGGATGCTCAGCCACCTGCATAGCTCAGCCTCCAACATGAAGAGTGGCACTGAAAATAGCATTGAAATTACATTGGCATCACCTGAAGACAAGGAGATGTACACTGACATTAAGACAATGAAATGAAACAAAGGGATATTTATGGATAAGGGTCACAGTTAGAGGTCTAGATGTGCGTCCATTTGGTGGAAGGGGAAGAGGTGGGGTTGGAGGCAGAGCTGACCCTGCTAAACCCAGAAAAAAGGGCAGTTAAAGCAGTCAGGTAATTTCATATCACAGAAGTCTCATGAAATGTGTGGCAGGTTCACAGTCACAGTGCTGGCTTTGTTGCCACTGTCTCTCGGTGGTCAGAGGCACAGTGAATAGCTGTTCCCTTCTCTCACCCCAGCTGAACACCAGCATCCTCTGAATCAGCAAAATCCTATGGTGCCTCATTCCTGTGTGAGCATTGCTTTGACACACGTGGGCTCAGGGGAAAAAAGCAAAACCAACTAACTGGTGAGGTGAAACAGTGGCACTAACAACTATAAATTATCTGCCATCAGCTGTCCTGAGCAATTCTGAATCAGGTACCTGCACCAGCTCCTGTTATTAAAATCATGTTATAAATGCAGACTTGGATTTTGGAAGTTAAAAACAAGCAGTGATACAGGAACAGCTGTGGCTGTGGGAGGAAATATATGTAGTTTCATGGCTAGATATGGTCTATGTTTTCAACAGTGTCTATTGGTAATAGGAAGGTAAAAAGAGTTTGTGGAATTGTGCAGCAGAGCTTTAAAACCTCACCTTTTCTAAAGGATATCGCATATGCTGATAAAGTGGTTACACATAAATACATCACTTGTACCTATTCCATGGATATGTGAAAGACAGAGGAACTCTTCTTGGAATAGGCTCCTTTTAGTACTTTTGCTGTTGTTTGGCTGTTTTTTGTTTTTCCCAGCAGTGGCCTAAAAATAGTTTGAACTACTGTGGTTCAGTACAGATACCCAGTTCAGGTACATGGTAATAAAATTTGAGTAGAGGCTCTGCATGTGTTCTCTCAGGAAGGTGTTAAGGTGCTTAATGACTGTGTTTGCACACTGCTAATTTCAGCTGGTACTTCTAGTTGTACTCCCAGTAGGAATGACACAGAGTTTTTGACAGCTTTGATGGCTGACTCCTGTAGGGATGGGCTACTATGGAGTTACAGTAGCCATCCCACCAAGGTTAATGCCTGCTTTATTCTGATAAACCAAGTTTTCAATTAAAAAAAAAAACAACAACAACTCAGAAACAAAACAACCTCCTAAAACTTTACATCCTGTTCTTTCCGCTGAGATACTGGTTTGGTTTTTTCCTCTGGAAGTTCAGAGGAAGGGATTCTGGATGTATGTTAAAGCTGTATTTATACAACTTATCATATGTCATATCAACTTTAACCTGCAAGTTCTTGATGGGGCTTTATCATGTTAATTGCGTGTGAGGATTGTGGCATTTTTCTTTTGTTGTTTTTATAACAATAGGTTAGGAAATGAGAGAGAAGTACTTTACACAGCTTGTAATAGACTATGCAATGGACTTTATAAAAATCTGCAGAGATGCTCAACCAAAAATTCTTCAGATAAATTATAAAAGGAAGATGGGAACTTAAAAGGATGTAGCATTTTTTATTTAATTTTCTAGTTCTTTTTATTTGCTAAAACAACATATTTAAATATGTCACATATGAAATAATTCAGCAGCCTAATAATGATACAAATAATCTGGGATAAAAAATAATTCATGACACTAAAAATCATAATTATAACTAGATATTTTTGATTTCTCTAATATTCCTAATCAGAACTTTGTTCCACAAAGGGCTTTGAAATAGTCCTGTTTGGCATGCAAGGTTCCTGATGAGCAGTACTGAGTTTCTAAGGTCTAACTTTGATCTTTTACTAGTATTTGAGTTTTGGTGGGCCAGAGCCCTTGGGATTAGTGCTGTCAGGAGGCCTGGAGAGTGCTTGGCTTGTGTGCTGGAGAGGAGGACTGCTGTGATGTATTAGTAGTGGATTGCAACTGAGGTGCAGAGTAGATGCCTGGATTGTTTTGAAAAGTACATTTTTTATTATTTTTTTTAGTGTTGGCTTTGTTTTTTAGGGCCAGAGGATACTCAATTTTTAACCATGATATCAGGAGTAGTTTTTGCAATTACTGAGATTTCTTGGTAATTGCATTTTTTGGGTGGTAATGTTCAGGGAACTAAAATACCCCCAAAACGGAGTACTATATCGATTTTTCTCCAGTAGTCTTTGTCATAAAAAAATTTTATACTACATCTCTGCTGGACACTGCAGTTTGCATATTATCTTGTTTTCAGAGTCTGCTACCTCTCCTGGCTTTTATTTCCAAAACATGCCAGCACTGGAAGTCAGGTGTGGAGTACAGAGTAGTGGCAGCAATATGAAATAGGGCATTCTGCAGGCTGTGGAGAGGCAGAGCACAGAAGAAGCAGCAGCTGGCAGGTGACAATTCTGAGGAAGTTGAACTCTCTGTGTGTAGACCTGGGAGACTTCAAGCTGGATCACAGGCAGGTCCTGAATTTCTGCACATTGCTCTTCACTATTCTTTAACTAAAAATATTTTCTGGAACGCCGAGTGCAGGCACCTTGCTTTGGACTTTCCTAACTCCCACTGTGTTCAATGCATCTTTCTGTTGATGAAAGCAGAGTGGGTTCCACTCATTGAACAAATACAGAAATACCCTAAATGTCAGGTGAATGTGCAGGGCAGAATATGGGGAGCTGCTCAGATAACGCTGCAGACTGTTAGCAGAGATTGTTTTTTCTCAAGGAACACAGGGGGTAAGAGGAAGGTGGCAGAGAGGAGGACTCTCCTGGGGGCTGTGTGACCTCTATGGGTGGCTCCCAAGACCAATGGATCTCCATTCATCTTCCTAAAACACTAGGAATACTTCAACTTAATGTTTCCACGTAATTAATCAGTTTCTACTTGATAATTATTTTTTTTTTCCTTCAAGAGCACAGCCTCTTAATTGCTGCTGTCAGCTTATAATGATTATATTGCCCCAGCCTACCTAGAATACTGAATATTACATTCTTTGTGACAGGAGTGAGTCTGGATGAGTTGTTATCCAAGTGTAATTTTACAGCATACAACATCACAGTTTATGTGATTTATGTGGTCTTGCCCTTGGTAGCATTATAGCTGGACTGCTTATCACCTCATATATTCTCCCCACAAAAATTTCTGTAAAAGTAAATGAACAATTGAACATACAGGCTCTTTTATAGAAATTTTGTTGCTGAGGGATAGTCTAAAAAAAAATAAAAATTCCTCAGTATAACCCTTGTATTCACATAGGGTTTTGCTGTCATTTTATCTAAAGGCCAGTTGCATCAGCACCGTGGATAATGAGAATCAGCAGGCTTGGGGACACCTTTCTAATTTCTTTTTCTTGCCTCAAGTATAGGCAGAAGTTTAATTTCTCTTACTGTCTGGAAATTTCATCTTTTTAAGATTTTGTTCATCTAAGCTCTGTTTAGAGCTGTTGAATCCTTTGCCTTTATTTTCAAGACTGGAAAGTAATTTTCCTCTAAGTATTTTCCATATGTAATAATTTAAATTCAGTGACAATTCACCTTTCATCCTTCCCTTATGAGCTGAGTAGATTGAGCTCCTTTAATTTAGCATTGTGGGGCTTATTTTTCAGCTGCAGGGTTACTTGTTTTCTCCTTCGAAGTTTCAG
Organism: Pomatostomus ruficeps; assembly: GCA_013400735.1. Classification (NCBI taxonomy): domain Eukaryota; kingdom Metazoa; phylum Chordata; class Aves; order Passeriformes; family Timaliidae; genus Pomatostomus; species Pomatostomus ruficeps. The sequence goes on along the minus strand of VYZT01050805.1, from coordinate 34,424 downwards.
GAAGTAAGTAGAAATAATAAAGCTTATAATCAGAAACATCATTTTAATCTGGTTGTGTTTTAATTCAATCACATATGAACAGAGAAAGATTAAACTATTATTACCCCAGCGCTGGACCCAGGTTTTATGAGAAGGCTGGCATGGCTTCAGATAACCAAGTCTGTCTTTGAGCTGTCTCCTTACAAGTCAAAATCTTTCAACCTTACTTGGGAGCACATTATCTTGGAGAACAAAAAAAAGAAGATTGAAGTGACAAAACTTTTCCCAAAAAATCTTGTTGACTGGCATTAATTAGTTTCTTGCATCTAATTAGTGGTAATCACTATGATGACAACAGTGAAAAAAAACCTTAGAGGTCTTGAATTTTTCTGGGAGTGGGAAGGATATGTTTAGGTAGCAGTAAATGCTATCACATTTTAATGAGGCGAAAAAATTTTGAGCTAGCTTTTTAATCTAAATATAGATGTTTACAGTTAATTTTAAGTGTGTGTAGGAGAGGAGAGGATGGCCTTTTACCAAAAACAATGTTCTGTGTTGCTACATTGTTCATTGGAACAAAATACTGTTTTGGGCCTGATTTGATATGCACATTTCTTTATTAGAATTTCTGAACAAAAAAAGAGTCAGTGACTTACAGAATTGCACAGTAAAATCTACTATAAACAAGAAAGCAGGTTTTCTTAATGCACTTGATGCCATTCAGTGATACATCTTCCCAGCTTTCATTTGCAGGGTGGTTCTTGGGCACACATACTGCCACGTGGAGTAAGAGCTGTCTCGCAGGCTGTCAGCAGAAAAGGCTGATCATCTCTGCAGGGAGCTGGTGCCAAGCTGGGCGCTGCAGGGCTATTAATTCCAAACTCTTCCACCATCTGCTTTCAGGAAATAGAGAGGGGAATGTCACTGACCTTCGGGGTGTTTTTGCCTTTGGCTATTAAACAATTTTTGATAGTACTGAGCCCTGGCTCTGAGCTCTGCCTGCAGCCCCTTTCTCTCACTCCAGTTCCTACAGTGAGTTTGAAGGTGTCCAACCCATTAGAAACTCCTGAACACAATTCTTCTGAGTATTATAAAACTAGATAGAAAATGATGGGAATGGTAAATCCACCTGGTAAATATCCATTGAGTAAGGATTCAAAAACAAATCATGGAATGCATCCAGAACTTTATTTAAAAGTGTGAGCACATGTCCCAGCTGCACAGGGTCTCCTGGAGGCTGGGGTGGTGTTGCTTCCTTTGCAGTGGTGGCATGTCTTGCTCGTCATTGTGCAGTGTAAGTCTGCACCAGCTATAAATTCCCAAGGAGATATAAAATGGTGAGGGACCCTGCCTGCTTGTGTTCAAACTTAGCAGCACCTATTCCGCATGTGTGGCCCTGAGCTGGAACAGGCATCCTGCTCACTTTGTGCCCCCAGGAGTGGAGCTCCAGTGTCTGATATTGTTACATCAGAGTCTGATTTCTGCAGTTTGGGAGGTGAAAGACGAGGAGGGATAGCTAAAACACTGGCACGAGAAATGGTGTGGGATAATGCTTAAACTGCAGACTGGGAGAACTAGGAACTCCCAGGCTAGCACTGGCACAAGAAATTATGTGGGATAATGCTTAAACTGCAGACTGGGAGAACTAGGAACTCCCAGGCTTGCAGTTCTGCAACAGATTTTTTGAACCCCCCAATATCCTTACTAGAGGGCTGATCCGCTTTGGGTTATGGGTGCACAGCCACTTCTGCCTTCTGCCTGCATTGCCCAGACATGCAAAAGAGTTGTGATGAAAATAAAACAGCTGCATTACATAAACCTGAATGCCCTTCCAGCTGGGGGAGAGGATGAGGCTTAATGTTACTGGTGTCGTGGCCTTTTTTTATCAGACACCATAAGACTGTCAGCATGGGGAATGAAATGCATTTGAGACTTATGCACATCTGCACTGGCCTCTTGCACTTGTAGGATTTATTTTTGACTTATTCCATTGTGCTTAGAGTGCTTAAAGTGTCATTTGCAAAATTATTCCTTGAAATGGAGGAAGAATACTCATTGCATTTGCAGAAATTGAGCGGGGACTAAAATCCTCATTCAGCAAATATTGCAGATGTCATATTGTGCTAAAAAAATTGGCAAAAATGTTGAGTGTTTAGTCTAATTTTAAAACCACATAAAATTAATGGTCAATAGACATCTGTAACCTTTGAGTATTTTGAAAAAAGAGAAGCTTTAAAATGACTGTGGTCAATTTGAATAGTAAAATAGTTTTTAAGATAAATATGATAAAGAATATTTTATGAACTTTTAAATTCTGTTTTATTCTTTTAAATGAGGGCTTGGGAACAGAAATATTTGTATATTAGTTTGGTAACATTTCCAACTTGAAAAACGGAAGAAAAGAAAAAATCTGTATTTAAATGATATTTTGATGAAAAGTTTAGAAATGCCTAAACAAATGGGATTTTTTTCTTTTTTCATGAAAAAGAAAGATATTTTAGGGATATTCTAACTATTGTTTCTGTCTGTAACTTTTTTTTCTGAAAAACGTATTTTTTTCATTCTCAGGTAATGAAAATTTGAGTTTGATGGATTAGGGAACTATTCTGTGGAGCTATTTTTTTTTTTTTTTGCACTGATAGCTAAGTAAGTTCCAAGCAATTAATGGCAAAAGTTAAAGGCAAACATCTTCCTGAATGATTTTTAACTTTATCACCTTGTATATTTATTTCCTTTTTTTTAAGTCAGAATTTTATTTTGTCAGGTGATGTTCAGCATCCAAATAGTGACTCTCCTACTGCAAAGCTTCTATTCAAAACTGGAGACATATTGTTGACAAAATAAATTGTGTCTGCTAGAGCTTGCCATTAAACGATGTGCTGGAAACAGTTCAATATTTGCTGTACAATAATATTAGGGAAGGAAAGTAATAATACAGCATCCTTTTCTAGTCAGTGAGCAAGTTATTAGTCTTGGACTAAATGTCTGTGTGTGAAACAACAGTTTAGTGTTGAGTTTTTCTGTGGTCTTTTGCCAGAAGCATTATGAGTAGCAAAGAAGTTGCTGCATCAGTACTTTAACCAGTCTGTTCTGGAAGAAAATGTGCTTTCATCACATGTTTAGGAGTCTGACATGAAAATACTATTAAAAGGAACAGTCTTTAAGTCTTCTTTGACCAGTTTTGTCCTTAGACAGGCGTAAATGTGTACAGATAAAATTATTGCAGCATCTTACCAGTTTCTGATTCTCCTGCCTTCTCCCAGAGGCAGAACTGCAGGGGCTGAGGCATCTGCTGCTGTTCTGCAGAAGGACAGAACTAATCATTATATTGGCATTCAGTCTCTCCCTTCTGTAATCCTTGTCCCTTCCCCTCTTTCCATATTCCTTCTGTAAATATTAATGTGTTGTCTTGTTTGAATTTTAAGATTGATCGTTTTCCCCTAACACCAATTTTCTGTAATTATTTATGCTATTACCTATTTTGGAAAGATTTTCTTAAAAGCTATAAACTCAGTTTGGGGATATAAAACAAAACACTTTTCTTTTCTTGACAGTGAAGATGAAGGAAAGCTAGAAATGCTTGTTTATTAAAACATTCAAACTTATTTAGAATTCAGACAGCAACTCCTGTCTGTTCAGACAAATATTTGTTCCTCCTGTGAAGGTGGTTCCCAGTGCAATATGATAGACTGGGTATTCATGCCAGTCTCTCTTTATCAGTGATTTAAAAAGCAACAAAGTTAGCATTTTGGACTAGATGATCTTGCAAGTAAGAAAGAATCTAGAAAATATATGGAAACTTTCACTGTTGTGGTACCGTCCTCATGAACAATTTAAGAGAGTTGGGCATTGTCACTTCTCTCCTTTCATCCCTCGACATAGGCTAAAGACTTCCACCCCACCAATCTCCCTGTGGTGCACTGAGTTGCCAAATAGTCCAGCGCAGCAGCACGCATGCCTCGGTTTACGTATTAGTTTCTTCCTTCCCTACTGTACAGTGCCACAGACAAAGCAGGGGTCCTTTTCCCAGCTTTTCTTCTTTTCTTTCTCCCTCTTCTCAGGTCTTAAGGTTGCAGAGCACTCAGGCTGTGTGTGCAAAATCTACTGATGTTTTAGTATTTATTTATCTTATTTTGGTCTTTCTGAGCTGTCTGGAAGTGAATAATGTGAGAACAACACTTGCATCCTTAGTTAAGTTGCTGCCAATTTAGAGTAGATGCACTACTGCTGTAATTCTTACCAGGGAGTCCCAGACACATCCTTCTCTCAATAGGTAGATGTCTACTTTTGCCTATCAGAATGTGTGAACCCTAGAAGAGATTATACAGTAATCATACTAAATATTAAGGTTTTCGTTTGTTTCCACAGCACCCTTCATGGTAAAATAGGTTGTGGATTACATTAGCTATGTTTCTGGGTTTGAGTTTGTTTTGGTGTAGTTTTGTTGGTTTTTTCTCTTTTCCGGTGTTTTACTAAAAATATCTAAGCTGTTATTAGTAAGGCACTGTTTTCTGAGGGAGAAGGATAAATACCACTTGACAGTTCACAACTGCTTTTAAGTAGCAGAAGCCATTACTGCAGTAACGTGTGGTGGCAGACAGAACGACTCTGACAGAGCGTGCCCAACCTTCACACGCCACGCGCAGGTCCAGCTGCCGTAGTTCTTTCTGTCGGTGCTGGCTGGGGTCTGGCAACAGCAATATGAGTGTGAAACCTTTGTATTCAGGAGGCTCATCTACCTTCTGCCTTTGTAGGGTTTAAATGGTTGCTAGGGAAGACAAAGAAAGGCCTGTTTGGAGAGGAAGGGGGTTAGAGGCAAACTGGTTCCCAGTGCATTCTGCATGCAAATAGTGCAACACTGCAGCAACAATAGCATGAGTGGGAGATTTGTTTATTTTTAGCTGTGTTACAGTGGTTTCCCATTTGTTTGTTATCTTGAATGTAAGCTGCAGGCTTCTGTGTCCACATGGGCCCTCAGAATGCATGTAGAACGAAAATGTACATTAGGAGTAGAGCTAGAGTTGTTTTTAGCAGAGGCTTTTAGAGGGTTTTTTTAGCCTAGAGAAACTTACTTGCATGCATTGATTACATATTTGCTTGAATCTTTTCATTATTAGCCCTAGTAGGATCATCCCTGTTTGGGATGATGACAGTCATCACCTTATTAACTCCTTCCAATTACATTGGTGCTGTGAGCAGTTTTCTGTCTGTACTGTGGACTAAATCCAGTGTATCAAGTGCATTGGAAATTCAGTGAGAAACAGTTATTTCAGGTTTCTTCCATCTGTTGTGCTTCTCAGACCTATAACTACATGGAAGGAATGTGGAAAGTAAAAATTATAGGTCCTATAAGTCCTGGAAAAACCATTAGCAAAATATTACTGCATGGAAAGGATGCATGGATATTTCTGAAACTATTACTACTGTGGCTACTTCTCGTTAAGGCAAGTCCCTTTTTTTTCTCAAGAGTCCAATACAAGAAAAAAATACATGAAAACTTTAAATGAGTGGTGGATAGAAATCTACTCCAAATACATTTGCAAGTAGATCTCCTATTTGTTTGGACTAGATGGATTTCTATAGTGTACAAGACAAGGTGCTGAGCAATACTTTGCTCTAGAAGCCAGCTGCTGAACCTTCACTGCTGCGCTTGAGTTTCTTTTTTTTCCCCACTTCTTGTCACTGCTTCTTTATGTTGGCCAAGAACATTTTGTCCAGCTTTTATCCATGAATTTTCAGATTTGGGTTAAGTCTAACAGCTTTCTATCCCTTTGTAATTAAGCTGTTTTTATGCACTGTGCCACATGTTAGGCAATGACAGAAGGCTGCAACCAGCAAAAATCTGAGATTTTTTTCTCTTGGGAAGACCCTTTGAACACAAAATGCTTGTAAGAGACACATGGTAACCGGCTCAGCACAACATCGCAGTTCTCTGGGGATATGTTGGTTGGGCAAGTCAGTGATCTCTATCTGCAATGTGGGGTTTTGCAGGAGTAGTAATGCTGCATGAGTACAGTAAAATGCCTGAAATCACCAGGGTCAGGGAAATGAGAGAGGAGGGCAGCAACTGACATTCGCTTCATGTACCTCAATCTGACAGATTCATGTAGCACAGACATACAGTCTGGATATAGATCCCAGGATACAAGAGTCTGCATCCACTGTTCAATGGTGAAATATGAAAATACAGCCTGCTTTTCTAGAGCATCGCTCTTAACTGTTGCCTGGGCCACATGGAAGTTGTCAGAACAGCTACAGCCTTTTAACTAAAAGCCTCAGCAGGAAGGTCTACATATGTTTGTTTCTAAATTAATATGGTCTAAAAGGAGATCGAGAATCTGCCATGGTGCATGCAAATAAAGAGGTGCTTATGTTGATGCCCAGCCACACAAGTGCCATGCTGACACAGATCTATGATTTCCAAGGTGAACTTTCTGAACAATGACAAGTTCATTTTGCCTTGTGTTTCTGCTCTGGAACAGATCCAAAACCCTCATATCAACATCATAAATGAAATTGTGTGAAAGTGTCTATTTTCAGATTAGAAAGATTTTTTTTTTAAATTTGGCATCTTCTTTTGGAAGTAACAAAAATGGACCACAAGTGATAAAAATGTGCCATACAGAAACCTTTCCATTGAAATTGATACATCCCTGTGAAAAACTGTACCCCTGATGAAACAGATAATTCTGTGGGGCAGAAAAAACCCAACAAAACAACAAAACCCACCCAAAACATTTTGTCAAGTTTTGACAAGATCTAGTCTCTTTTTGGAGAAGTCTCAGAGTGAATAGATTAATTCAAAGTATTTGGTTCTCTTTTTTCCTCTTAATAGAAAAAAGGGGGAAAAAAAGACAATGATGATTTTTCCCTAAAGATATATCTATTTTAAATATACTGCAGCCCCCAGCCTTCTGACACAAGCATGCATCTAGCACTGCCTGCTAGGTGGTATAAAAAATTACTGGCCTGGAACCAAATGTCTCGTTGAAAACTAACATGAACGAAAGTGTCATTCAGACATAAAAGTGTTAGCTAGAAAAGCTAAACGCTTCTCTATGTGCCCTTATCATTCGCCTTTTTCTAATTTGTCAATAGATGCTAACAAAGTCTGTTTCCTCCTGTTCCTCAGACTACAGAGCTATGTATGAAAGACCAAATTGACAACACTGTGCTTAGTCCAAATGCGTGGTAGAAAGGGATACACAGCACTTGGGACAGGTGCTAGTGCTTGGTGATGTTTTTGAGGATTGGAGGCATTGGCATATGCAGTCTGTTGCACATATCAGTCGAAATTCTGTCCCTGCAAACATTACTTCTGTACTCACAGGAGCACTATGTGGTGCACATAGGTCCAATAGGTTAGAGCTTGTCAGCTAAAAAATACCCTACTGCTTTAATAATGTTGCAGTGACATACTTCACACTGGTTATTTGAAAGTACCAGGTGATATATGAATGAAAAATCTTGTTTAGTGTATTGATTTGCTTATTTAAAAGCTGATCTCAAGATCTCACATAAGACTCCACCTGGAGTACTGCAACCAGCTCTGGGGCACCCAGCACCCACATGTGTGTCAGCTTGGTGTCTTCTGCAAATTTGCTGAGGGTGGACTTGATCCCTTTGTCTGCATCATTAATAAAGATATTAAATAGCACTGGTCCCAATACTGACCCCTGAGCAACACCAGTTGTCCCTCACGACCATCAAGTCTCTGAGCTGTTGACCACTGCACTCTGGATGTGACTGTCCAACCAATTCCTGATCCATCTAACAGTCCACCCATCAAATCCTCTCTCCAATTTAAAGAGCAGGATGTTGTGAGGGACCCTGTCAAAGGCTTTACAGAAGTCCAAAAAAATGTCATCTGTAGCCCTTCACTTGTCCACTGATGCAGTCACTCCATGCAGTCACTAGACAGTCACTAGGCTGGTCAGGCAAGACTTGCCCTCAGTGAAGCTGTGCTGGCTGTCTCAAATCACCTCCCTGTTTTCCATGTGCCTTAGCACAACTTGTAGAAGGATCTATTCTATGATCTTCCCAGGCACAGAGATGAGGCTGACAGGTCAATGGTTCCCAGGGTCCTCTTTTCTACCCTTTTAAGAGGTGGGTACAGTGTTTCCCTTTTTCCAGTCACCTGGGACTTCACCTGACTGCCATGAATTTTCAAAGATCATAGGGAGTGTTTTAGCAATGACATCAGCCAATTCCCTCAGGACTCCAGAATGCATCTCATCAGGTCCCAGACTTACCTATCCATGTTCAGGTGATCATGAACCTGATCTTTACTTACAGTGGGAAGTAGTTCAGCCTTCTCTTCATCCACTATTACCAGTTTTCCAACATTGCTTATCAGGACGGATAGACATTTTTTGACCTTCCTTTTCTGGTTAACATACCTACATTTTCTTCTTCCCTTTAGTTTGACCAGCAGTTCCCCAGTCAGCCATGCCGGTCTCTTCCCCTCCTTGCTCAGTTTCGTGCTCCTAGCGAAGGTTAGCTCTTGTGCTCTGTGGAAGATTTCCGTAAAGACCTGGCAGCTCTGTTTCGCTCCCTTGTCCCTGAGGGCAGTCTCCGAGGGGATCCTGTTTACTATCTCTTGAAGAGCTGGAAGTTCGCTTTCCTGAAGGGGGCCTAACTTTACTCGTGCGTGAAGTGTTCAAGGCCAGGTTGTGTGGGAGTTGAACTAGGTGATTTTCAATGTTCCTCCCAACCTAAACCTTTCTATCATTCTAAGTCATTACAAGTCATGGGCAGACTCCAGCAAGCTGACCTGCTGCTAGCAAAAGCAAACAAGCAAAAACGTGACACTCTTATGTGTGAAGCTAAAATTTATTCTGGCATTCAGGACTAAACCCAACCTAGAGTGACATCCGGCATACTTCAACAGGTGGCATGACTCGGCTGTGGGGCACAGACGGACCCACACGCTGGGTGGTTCGGCTGATCCTGCCCGCAGTGTCGGCGCTGCCGATGGCACGGTGCCCGCCGGCAGCGCCCCGGGGCCGGCAGAAACCCCTCCGTTCTCTGCCCGGCCGGGGGCGGGAGCAGAGCCGGGGGTGGGGGCAGGAGCAGTACCTGGGGCAGGGCCAGGGCAGCGCCGGCCCCCCCGCGTCCCCCCCACCCCGGCCCGACCGCGAACGGAGCTGCGAGCCCGGCGCTGTGCGTGCGCCAGGGGCGATTACAGAGCCCCTTTCCGTGCCCCTCCCGTGCCTCCCCACGCTGCACAGAATGCTCCAAGAGCCGCATGTAGCTGCGCTTCAACACCGCCCGCCCCAGCATCCGCGGGGATGCGGCGGGGCCGCCTGTGGCTGTCCCCCGTCTCTCCCTCCGCAGCGGGCGATGGAATCCTGCAGGGATGGGATCCTTGCACAAGGTTATGGGACCCTTTGCAGTGAAGCAGCACGTGAAATAAATAGTTCCTCTAGGCAGCAGTGTGACTTTTTCCGCAGGTGCTTCCCGGTCCACAGACAAGCCCAGCCCCCGCAGGTGTCCCTGGCCACTGCATTCCTGGCTTTGGGTTGTAAAGGATGCTTCGCTTTGCTCCAGCTCCGAGCGGCTCTTGTAGTGCCACGGAGGACATAGCAGCACAGACTAGAGACTGACTTCTAGACTTTTCAACATCTTTGGATGTGACTGGACTGTCTACAAATTTGCATAAGTGCTGGGAAGGTGTGGGGCAAAAAACTCTGCTTTGAAATGGGAAAAAACGAGTTTGTATTTTTGAATATGTAGCATGGATATCATAAAGAAATGCTTAATTATCATAGGCCTATTAAAAAGAATATTTCCATAGGCTGCAATAATTGAGCATATTTGTGATTGTGTGAAAATGTTACATGTTTACTTTTCTGAGAGAGCAAATATATTTATTTACTGAAACTATTCTGAATATAGAAGGTGATTAAGTTTTTAGGAAAGCTGAAGTAGACTATTACATATGCCTGGAGAAGTGGTAGATGCCCTATCCCTGGAAACATTCAAGGTGAGGTCGGACAAGGCTCCAAGCAACCTGATCTAGTTGAAGATGTCCTGCTCATTACAGGGATATTAGACTAGATGACACATAAAGGTCCCTTGCAACCCAAACCAAACTTCTAGCTTGTCTGGAAAACTATCTGTACCTGCAGTGTACTTTGAGATCCCAATGAAAGATGAATGTCATGGAAGGACTATCAGATGCTTTTACTTGGGACTTGCAGAGGACAACTCCTCTTATGAAACTGCAGTGTTGTTAATAAATCTCACGAAGTGATAGCAGTTGTGTTTTCAACCATACAAATCCACATGGTGTGATATTGCGGCACTCATATCTCTGCTCTCTGAAGAGTCCGGATGTCAGCAACCATGATGCAGGGTGTGTTTGCTCATTTGTCCCTGGACAGAAAGTAGAATGTTTGTAATGCAAAAATGTTTCCTTTTCTCTTCCTGAAGCATTGCTTTCCTCCGTCTGAATCCCCACTGTGTATTACACACATCTTGTAGGGCTTTGCTCCTCTCTGAAAAATGCAATGTTTGCACCAAAAGAAGCTGTCAGGGTGGGTGAGCCAGGCCCATCTTTGTGGCTTCTGTTTCACAGACCTCTCTGGAGATCTTTGGATGCATCTAAAGTTACTTGAAAGTAACTTAGAGGAAATGTAAATTAACATGACTGTACAATTCTTTCTTAAAAGCTGTAAATAAGATCCAAAGAAACAGGTGTTTATGTGTCTTAAATCAACCACTGTGTTCTGGGTGTCAGTGGGGGCTGTGGGGTGGCCTCTCTGAGGAGGGGCCAAGGCTGCCTGTGCCTGGTCGAGCAAGTACAGCTAACTTCAGAGAGCCACTGCAAGGCACAGCTGAGCCCATTGGCCAATGTGGTGGTGCTTTGGGATAAAATATTTAAGAAAGGGGGAAAAAAATGGAGGAGGTGGAAGAGTCAGGAGTGAAGTCGAGCCTGGGAAGGAAGAGGGTTGGTGAGGGTGGTTTTAGTTTTGTTTTTTATTTCTCTCCATCCCACTTTGTTATTCATTTGTAATAAAATGAAATTAATTTCATCAAGTCGAGTCTGTTTTGCCTGGGATGGTAATTGGTGAGTGATCTCCCTGTTCTTTTCTTGACTGATGAACATTTCCATCTTATTTTCTCCCTCTGTTCTGCCGAGGAGGGGGAATGAGAGCAGTTGGGTTGGCACCTGACAGACAGCCAAGGCCCACCACACACAAACATCAGGTGCCATTAAAAAGACCAGATTTTAAAAGAAAAAATTTGGAGTGGATCTCTAAGGTTTAAAAGTCAAAACCCCATGTCTAGCACCACATTGTGTACTCAACAGACCAGACGCATGTGCACTAATACTTTAATCCTTGTTTGCAATAGAAGCATAGAACAATTTTAGTTTTTCAGAACGAAGAAAAAACCTCAAAACCTCAGTGTTCTTCTTGGTGCTTATTCTGTTTATCTTGATAGTTCATATAGGAACAGCTTTGGAAACTTTTTTGTGACTTTAGCTCATTGGTTGTAAGTAAGCTGCAATTGTTTCATGGTCCATTGTTTCACTTGCCTCAAGAACTGATAAATACATCACTCACACCTGGCACCATGTCCAGTGAAAACACAGCTTGTTATGCCTGTGCATCAGAGCTGATCCTCATATCAAGCAGTGAAAACTCACAGTCAGTTTGGACAAACAATTCCCATGCCATGATTTGACTTGATCTAAGATATGTAATGAGACAGAGACTCTATTGTATTTTATACGTCCAGCTTTACATGAAGAAAAATCGTAAGAAATTTCTCAGTTACTAATATTGTGTTGTTGTTTTGGGGGTTTTTTTCCCTCCTGGCTATAGTGTGCAGAAATGTTTTCCCTTACAACCCCTGCAGAAACCTAAACAATAATTTATAACTGGGATTAAATAAAATAAGTATCTGCTCTGGTTACTTAACTGAGCATTTAGAAATTATGCAGTTCAGAAAATTGCATGTAGCATCAAAGCCAGGATTTATTTCCACAAAATCCTATTACACTCAAGGTGTCAGACTGAAAAAAATAGATCATCCATTATCCTCCATGTGCTTTTTGGTTTCTGTTTTCTTGCATGTGATTTCTATACAGTATGTGGAGACATTAGGAAAACAGGCATATATGCACATCAGCCTATAGATGAACAGACCATTAGCTCTAGAGTGCTAATTTTATTAAATGAGTTCCTGCTTTGTTTCATTATGGATGTTTTCCTTTCCTGTCCAGCTCCCTCTACCCTTGAAGTTTTTACTCAATGTTTCATTCTGGTAAAGAAAAATTCATGGAATATATTAGACATAAAATCAAGAAGAATATGAGCAATATAATTAGCTATTTCTTCAGATACAGATGTCTGATCTTCTCACAGTGCCTAATTTCAATGTTGTTGCCATTTGAGGACAGTTCTGCTTTATGAGCATTTCTAACAAAAGCAGCCTAATCCCCAATGCACAGCTTCTGCTCAAATGAGCTCTCTGCCTGAATTCAGAGAACTGCGCAGTGTTTGGCACACGGAGTTGTATTAATTCACATCACATTTTGCTGACAAATTTTCCCTTGACTCCCCTCTCATCAATATTATTAAGAGATATTAAATAACCCTCAAACAGGTAAAGTAATCAGTAGGCATTATATGTGACTATCTCTTCACATATAAATATGACATTTAGGGACATGGTTCAGTGACGAACTTCTGAGTATTATGCTTACGGTAGGACTTGATGATTTTAAAGGTCTTTTCCAATCTAAATGATTCTATGATTCTATTTTCCAGCATTTGAACAAATTCACAGAGACTGAAATATACACTGATGTGCTTCCTGGAATATAAAAATAAACATACATGACGCAATAAATAAAAGTAGTTATCTCAATAAGGATGTGAATCCCCAAAGTAAAGACCTGGTGCTTGTACAGTGTAAAACAATATGCTATTTACAAGGAATGCAGGGCTTTCCAACATATGTTATCTCCAGGACTATACTAGTTTTTACCTTTTTGAAATGCTGAGATGATGAAGGAAGGAAAATGACTTTAATAACAGCTTGACCCAAATTTTCCCAAGATTTGTGATGTGAAACAAATTTTTTACCTGAACCCATTTCTAAAGAGAAGTTAAGATGGTTTTCCCTAAATGACTTAAACTTGTATCTAATCCCCTAACAACCTTAATCAACAAATTTGTGATAAAAATCTATTTAAGGCTAATTATTTTGATATTATTCCTATTAATCCAATGGCACAATTCTTAGCAAAATCAGTGCAAAACATCTTCATTCACATACCATCACATAAGCGCATGCAAACAATATGAAAATGTTATGAAAGGGTGCTGAAGGGAATAGGGTCTGTGGTGTTGTTATAAGGTACCTCTTACACCCAAGGCTCTTTAATGCTACCTTGAAATTAAACAGAAGAGCCTGTGCTGCAGCAGCATTCTTGAAAGGATACCCTCCCTAGAAGGTGCCCACTGGGACCCTTCTGCATGGCCTGACCCACGTTCCAGGGAGCTATGTGCTCCCCAGGCCTCCCGTGCAAGGAGCATTTGTGCCTTTCTGCAGTCGCTCCCCCGTGATTGCCCCTGGTGAGCTGGAACTTATGCTGTGGTTTGGGAGGAGTGAGGGGGAGTGCTGGCTGCAGCCCTGACCCCACAGAGATGGAGCCATTGTCTAACAGAACTTACCATCCTCAGCCTATTTCAGGGAGTGTGAACTCGTTTCTCTTGAACCTTTTCAAGGTCATGTAATCCTTGGTGGGTGCTTTGGTTGGAGGGCTCGTGTGTGGTCAGAAGTGGCCGGTGCTGGCATGCTTGCAGAACTGCCGAGCACTGCTGGTGATGCCCTTTTCCCCTGAGAGTGCTATCCATAGAATGAAGAGCTCAGACAATACCTCCCATGATAAAATTGCCCCTTCCCAGCAGATGGAGGCAGCTGTCATGCCTGATCTGGCAAGAGGCTGTATTATTTGTGTAAGGAAGGGTGGCGTGCCCTGCTCATGTCAGCGACTCCTATTACGGTATGTAGTATAGAAGCACCAGGGAATGCAGTGTGACCGTGCAAGTTAAGCTGTCTGGATGTGCTCTGACAGACTTGAAGTGATTTGTACAGGGCTGTTGCACATCCCACAGCTTCTTGGCAGCAGCAGCCCGAAGGGCCCTCTTTTCTTGTTTTCCTTGGGCTGTTCGAGCAGGTCCCAGAGGCCACTACAAATGTTAGAAACTGGTAGAAATGTTAGGCTGGTGAAAAATTAGATCTCAGTGACACTTGGGGAGATGGAGCAACAAGACTGACCATGATGCGAAACTGATGGGCTCTCTGCTTCCCAGGTCTTCCTGACATATGTTGGTGCTTTATACTGTTGTACTTCCCTCAGCCACTAAGCATGATTCATGCAAACTTGTCTGCAATAACAAGTCCCTGACAGATTTTGTGCACATCTCCGAATGCCTGCCCTTTAGAAATGAATGGGTTGTTATTTCAATTTACAGTGGTTGCAGTATTTTTCTTATTTATTCCTCTTTTTATCTTTTTTTTTTTTTTGGTTGTACTTTTTGCTTACTTGTTTTAAAAGGATAGCGACGTAGCTCTATATTTCTTCTTTCATCCTGTCCCATTCTCCCTCCAAAAATCAAAAGATGAATGAATCTGAAATTCCTAAGTCTCATAATATTAACAGAATTAAATTCTCAGTGTGACTGTAATTTTAGGCTGAAACTAAATGTTCAGACAAGTATTTGCAGAAAGATTTTTGGTGTGACTACAATTTTAGGCTGAAATTTAATTTTCAGACAAGTATTTGTAGAAAGATCTTCTTTTGCTGAGTTGTTGACACAGGTTTTATTTCTTTGCATTTATGCTGTTAAAATGATAGATCTGACCTCTTAATATCTTACATCTCACAGATCTTTTACCTGGGGACTTAGTGGTTCCCTTCCTGGGTTCATCTGGGCATCTTTAAGCTAATTAGTTCCCTCATAACAGAAGGGCCTCAGGCAGTGCTAGTGTCTTGCTCATTCCTTTTGGCTATTTACCTTTTCTGTTTTCTCTTTAGTGTCTTGAACAGGACTATTTGAATTAAGTAATATCAAGCCAGAAAGGGGAAAACTGTAATGAAAGAAACAGGAACTTGGTCTAAATGGTCTAATATTACTTTGTCAAGTGGCCGAAGTCTGAGGCACCTTCCCTTAAGACAGATAGTTTTGAAGGAAGAGAGGACCTGATTTTGCATGCAAGCCATGTTCAGTGTGTCCTGTTTTTTTCTCAAACTTCAGGATGGTCTTTTAAAGGCTGATTCTATCACTTCATATGAATTTGCATCTCTTTGCACGTTTTAAGGAGCTGACACTTCTCAAATAGTCAAGCATGTAGTTTGACCCCAGGGATGCCTGAATTTGGGATTATTGTCCCTGCAGCAAAATGGAGCCTGTCGTATTTATGTCCTGTTGAAATATGGAACAAAGTGTCCTTCCTTATATGTGAACTGTTAACTCACTTTTATCCAGAAGTGCTTGGTTTGTTTGAAAATTAATTTTATAAATTCATGTTTGAAGTACACATTTGTTTTAGGTACAGCAGTAGCAAAGTCTGGCAGGGAACTGACAGAGTTTGTTGGGCCCTGAAGTACAGATTTTAGCCTTTTTTTGCAAACCTGACGCTGCCTTATGGCCATTTCTAGACTGAGTGGTGCCTGTCTTCCCCTGCTGAGCTCTTCACTGTCCCAAATGAGGACCCTTCTCACCCACATGTCTTTGTGTCTTGTTCTCAAATAACCAAGATCTGAGTGAAGTTGTTGCTATATGGCTTAGACTCCAACTAGAGTGTTCTGTGAAGCTTCAAAGTTCTCCTTGGCTCACCTATTTAGATATTGTGGGAGGTTGCATATTAAGTTACGCTTCAAAACAAGAGAGATCTGCCTTTCTTAGTGGCTGCAGAAGGGAAAGGTGGTGATGGAAACCTGAGAGTTCATGAAAGATTTTGTAGTATGTTAATGGTGTGTCATATATCTCTTGGGAAATGAGCAATTTGGACAGCTATTGAGGGGCTCAAGAGAAAGAGCTATATTGTACCCTGGAAAGGGCAAATCACATTCCATGGTGACAGAAATGGCTCTTTCAAGCAGAAAATGTAAGCCTTTGGTCACTCTCACACTGTGTAAGTTGAGCTGTGGTAGTATGTAACCAGCAGAACGGTCTGCCCTAGGTTTCTGCTTGAGCGCTGCAGATGACTCCAGAATGCATAATTGTTACCAGTGCTGGAACTGGCATGATTTTTATCATGCAATTCAAAGTTAACATTTTTATTTCAAGTTATGCTTCCCCAAGGCAGCTTTATGTTCAAAATACTTAATTAATTTGTATTTCTATAATTCATCATGCTTACTTTGAATAAGGAATATCCTAACACTGTTTCCCTATATATGGAAAACCACATATGGAAGCATTATAACAAGTAAAGGAAAATTAACTGATTTGGGGTTTTTTAAAATCTATTTCAACTGCATCAACAATTCAGCAGAGACACAGACCTAAATTCTAGCTGCACTGCCATCTTCAGCTATCTGTACTTACATGGAAAACCTCCAAGCAGTTTTTCACATTTGCTTTAGCACATGGGTACCAATGGGGACGGATGGTTGCTGTATATAGCAAAATTTTGGCATTAGTTAAGGATTTTTTTGTTCAATCAGTGTTTACCAGAAACAGGCAGAGGAGGGAGGGAATGCTGCTCAGAGGTATGGCATGACCTCTGTAGAAGGAAAGAGTATGCAGGGACTCTTCAGCTTGAGTATATGTATTTATACACACACACATATAATATCTGTAGAGCATCCATTAAATTTAGCTGTCGGTAGGTTTGAAATTGTTGCCCAGGGACATGCAGGCTCTTTTCAGAATCCTTGGCAGAGTGAGGATTGGCCACAGGGCTGTAGTTATAATTAGAGGCTTATTATTGCATTAAAATTTTAATAATCAGCATAGGTTATTCTTATCTACTATCTCTAGCAGTTAGTGCAGCTTAGCTACTCTTAGCATAGCTTGCAGAGTATCTTTAGCAATTATCATCGCTTTCAGTTAAATAGAATTTCTAGTAATTAGTGTACCTTCCTTACTGTCTAGAGTTTTTCATTACCTGGGCCTGCTACAGTTAGGGTCAGATTCTTAATAATCTGTGTGTGATACAATAACCACAGCCTAGGCTCAGACTTTACCTAAAACAACAGGAGTCACTAAGTCTCAGAGGAAGCCGGTAGCAGCAGGGATGCTCCACACCCCCAGGGGATCACGGGTTTTCCTGTCCAGCAGCAGCTCCAGTCTATGTCCCACTCAGGACTTGCAGCTGCTGGATTTTATGGGCAATATCTCACATCCTGGTACACTTCCCTATTCCCTAATGGATGTCCCCACATTCTGGTGATAGTGTTTAGTGGGCAAATGGTCTTCTTGTACTGCTGACAGAAGGGCAATCTGTTCTTTAATGGGGTCATCACATCCTGGGGACAACCACAGTGTTGAAAAGGGGAGGGGGGGGGGGTGTGATCAGCATGCTGACGTATTGTGATGTTGCTTCTACTAACCATATTCCCAGGCTCAGGAATGGGGTGCCAGACACAGAAACAGGAACTTATTTTTCACTCAGACCTAAGTCAGCTGCCATAGGTTCCTGAGGGAACAAAAGCATAAATAGGTTGAAAATAGGATCAAACACAGTGGTCCAGATATAATCTCTTTGATCTATTCAGCAAGTTCTTAAGCTACCAATTTTCAGCAGGATAAATACAGAGGAATAGTATGTTTGCCATTTTCCTTCCAGTTTTTGGCTACACTTGGGAATAGGATTGATGAAGAGAAAAAGAGTTTCTTAGGCTGGTGTTGGGGTTTCTGTACAATCACAGTTATTTAATGGGTATTTAATGGAAAATGAAACTGCTGCAATGTCTCTGGTCGGGCACCGGGCATCTGCTTGCGGTTCCAGGGGCTGGTTGAGCTGCTCCAGAGGCGCGGGAGGGCTGGCAAAGTTCCTGCAAGGTTTCACCCAACCCACCGATGGTACAGGTGTGGCGAAGAAGGAGAGACAAGCAGAGGGGCTTCCTAGATAGTTTATTTGGCACCGGGGTTGTGCCAGGGAAGCACTGGCATCGCGTGTTACAGTTACATAAATACCGACAGGAGGGGGCGGGGGGTACAACATCCTATGAGNAAAGAAAACTTTAAAAAATCCCCACTTGTTCTGTTATTGCAAACATACCTGCTTAGCTGAGCTGTGCCTGGCTGCCTCTTTCTAAGGCTCTGCATGCAATTAGGAGGGTCCGTGTAATATTGATGAGCCTGTGCACTGAGTTGTGGAACACAGGATTGCTGCTTGGTTTCTTTGACACCATGATTTACAGCGACTTCCTGGTGGATAAGATGGGAATCTGCTGTTGGAGTTCTGACTGCTCCACTGCACATTTGCTCAAAAATAGAAATGTAGTAGCAAATAACTATTTGCATGCTGTTGTATGTGTAGAATAACAAACTGCCAATTACACTGCTATTCAACATTAATGCTTGGAAATATCAATTCTTTTGAAGATGTCAATGTATTTACGCATTTTGCAAGTGGCCCGTGTAAACTGCACATGCCCCTCTCTCTCACAGCCAGTAAGGTGTATGACTATGCTGTTATGAAACTTGCATGAAAATCAGGATTCTCGGTATTCAGGAACTTTGGGTATATGTGGAGTATCCAAGAGCTTCTACCCGTAGTTGTCTTGTGTTTAGTTTGCAATCAAGTAGAGTATAGATCTTTTAGAATGATTTGATGAAATTTCAAGGAGCATTCCAGTAGCTGTCTGTAATATCTTTTACATCAGGATTTGTAATTATTTATGTGGTTTCATAATGCTAGATGCTACTTTTATTCAGCATCTTTTTCTAAACATTTTAATGTATTTTCTTTGAAAATTATATCCTGCAGAGAAAGTAGCAAACAGTAAAGCAGGTGTAATGTGCTCTCATAAGTGTTTGAAAACACCAGTGTTCACCATGTGCCAGATATTGTGGGAATTGAAGAAATTGCTGTTTTTAAAGTTACTAAGGCCAGTTAGCCTCCAATTTAATGTGGAGAGAAGGAAAAGTGCTGGTACTGAAAAATGTATTAAGATGTAAAATAGCATAGTGTGCTTCTGAAGGATTGTTTTCATGGCATATTTTTACTCTTCTTTTGAGGCACTGAAAATATTGCTGTTTTAAACAGATATCTCCTCTGCTTTAAATTTTTTTGTTGTTTTTAGTTAGAGCTTTTTCAAAATTACAGAAGAATCCTAGGTTTTAAAGGATATTTTAAAAATAGCATTATTTCTGAAACAGAACTGCCAAAGATTTTGGTTGCACAGCTACAGAAGAGAGCCAAGGGAAAAGTGAAATGGCTCTTAATCTTTTAATTTCCAGTGGGGCATTTTCCTTGTTGTGTCAGAGAGTGTCTAACCTGTCTAACCCAAGCAGTTCTCTGGGTCAGGCCACTTAAATCAACTCTGCTCAAGGGAGCGAATGTCAGCAGGTTTTGGATCAGTCCCTGGGAGAGAAAAAAACCTCAGAAATATTAGTTGTTCAGTGTTGTCTTCTTCAGTACTTTAACATCTGCATGCATATTACATGTAATGATATTTTTGTAGCATTTCACTGAGTTTATGTATCTGAATAGCTTCTGTATTAATTTGTTCATACACATTCAGATTACTAGAGTAAAAGAAGTTTTCAACACAAATATAATTCGTTTTCAGTTCTTACTAGTGTGGTGAAAATTTACATTTGTAGCAGTTTTGCAGTGGTAGGCTATGAAAATTTTCATGACTGTCTTCCCCGTTTTTCTTTATTTTAACTACATTTAATTAATGAATTTAACTGCAAAAAGAAGAGATGGAAAGCTAGAATCAGATAAAGCTGTATCTTTTCCCCCTATTTTTTGCCTAATTTATAGTAAGAGATTGATTATTTCATGTGTAGGAGTCCATATGTTAGTGCCCAAACAAATTATTGGAAAATTCTGTTGTGTTTTGTCTGCATACCTTGTTTTTGTACAAGGACAACTTCAAGTGCCTTTGTAAAACAGAGGCAGGTTTTTTTTATACTAATCCCAAACCTCTGCATTCATAATGACAAAATCTAAACACATGTCTCTCAAAGAGGTCACAGTGCACCTCAAACATGAAATGTTAGGACTCAGTGTCTATGTAGACAGCCTGTACAGAAGTAGCACATCAAATAAGTGACTCTGAGCTGTGAGGTAATGCAAACATTGAGCTGAAAGGGAAGACCCAAGTCAAGTACAGTGGTTCCTATCCTTGTGTCCTCCATCATCCTGGCCTGACTCGGTCATCCAATATCAGTGACACACACAAAGGACATAGCTTCCCCCTCTGTGTCCCGTTATTTCTTCATTTCTTTCCACTGTTGCTATGAAGTGCTTCAATAACACGTTACAAGAACAGTAAAACAGTCCAGAGCCTGAGCCCTACCTAGTAAATGAAAAATGGCCTGTGTGAACTCAACTGCTAGCCAAGCAGAAGGTGAAACAAAGCAGATGAAACAGTTATTGGAGCTGGACACCTATTTTATTGTTCTGGATTTATCCTTCTGGACAAGGCTTCGCTGTGTGAAACAAGTACAGAACATTACCAGAAGGGAAACTGCAGGTTGGAGACAAGGATAAATTCCCAGTTGTATTAGAGGAGTGATCACAATCTATTTTGTCATTAAAAACTGTTAATGAGAAATTAATTAATTCTTATTCCATGTGCTCTCTGAAGCAGGCACAGGTTTTCTGAAGCCGCAGCTGCTTCATGGTACCAGAATGTGCTGCAGGACTGGCTGCCTGCTGCTAGTGCCTCACAACTCTTTTTATAGCCAGCGTAGCCTTGAGATGGTGAGGAGCATGTTAGTGTGAGACAGTCTGTAAAAAGAGACAGAGAAATATGCAAACTGATCTGCATGTCTGTGCTTTGCACAGGCTGAAGAAGTGCCTCAGCAAACAAAACAAAGTATGAACTTCCAGCTCTGTGCAAGAAAGGTTGTGGTAAACTTGTTTTCTGAAGGAGCTGTAACTAAGAGTTACCTAAGTGTCTGGAAGGAGGGGGGAGGAAGGAAAGATCTTGTGATCCTGAAAGATTTGAAGGTTGAATTGAGACAAAACGGGAAGAGTGCTCGACTGCTTTGGCTCTTGGCATATCCATAGATTCTTTTTCCATGATCTCTATTAATTTAGGTTGTCTCTGTCATTTATCTCTGCCATCATCAGTGGTATGGCTCAGGAGATCGCCTGCAAAGCAGCATATTCCCTGTCCTGAACTCTGTGTAAATGCAGTCTTCAAGAGAAATCTTTGCAAATCCCACATCCCAACACCACAGGACTGTGATGTTGAAAAAAGTCTTGCCATCCTGTCTATTGAGTGTCTCTCATATCATGCAGTGACCACAGAAAAATACTGCCTGTATGTTAAAACCTGGCTGAGCAGAGGTGGTTGTGGCCAGGCTGTGCTTATTCACCAGCCTGAGGAGCAGGTGGGGAAACTGGGGTTGTTTAGCTTGGAGAAAAGGAGGGGCAGGAGAGACCTTATCACTCCCTACAACTCCCTGAAAGGAGGGTGTAGCCAGGTGGGGGTCAGTCTCCCAGGTAACAAGCAATAGGATGAAAGGAAATGGTCTCAAGCTGCACCAGGGGAGTTTGGATATTGGAAAAATTTCTTCACAGAAAGAGTTGTTGAGCATTGGAGCAGGCTGCCCAGGGAGGTCCTTGGAGCCACCATCCCTGGAAGTATTTTTAAAAGGCATGTAAATGTGGCACTTAGGGACATGGTTTAGTGGTGGACTTGGAGGTGCTGGGGTACCAAACAGTTGGACTCAATGACCAACTAGAATGGTTCTGTGATCCCATGATCTGTGGCTGCACATGGGCCTCCTGCTCAGATCTGCTCCCACTGTTCTTCTGAAGCTTGCACAGAGCCCACAGCTGAGCCCAAGCTTGGCTGGACCTGTGTGGTGACAGGAAGTGGCTCAAGCAAAGCCTTTACCCATATTGCATTTTCAGGTTACATCTGTCTTGGATGCCAGTTATAAGTGTAAGGTGGGGATATTTCTTCTTTGCCTTATAACAATTACTGACGGTGAGGCTCTCTAAAAGGCAGATTAGTGTTGATTTTTATAAAAATTGATGAATGTTGTATTGAAAAATTATTAAGCAACAGAAATCTGCATGTTAGTTGCACCATGTCTGTGATAGAGCATGAACCCCCTCCATATATAGCAGTAAAAAGCCAATGCCACTGGACTTTTTGCATGGAAAGAAAAATACCTGTCATAATTTGCAAGGAACCTAAAGTGAGAATGGGTAGAGGACTTGACAACTGACCTAATTAGAGAAGGCGTGACTGTAATGAGGTATGTTCCACCAAATTACTAGTTGGTCCAACCTAAAAGAAGCTCATCTTATGGGTGAGTGGTTAAGAGAAATACTCCTCTGTAATACTGCTTAAAGAACAGTTCCAGAAAATACAGTTATAAGTGAAGAATTTAATAGCAATATCAATATTATGTTCATACTAATGCTACATGTAAGGTACAAGTAGGTATCAATCGAAATGCAAAGTCTGTTAAATGTAAAATACTGCAAGCCCTGGTTTATCTTTTCATTTTTAAGTTAGGCTTTCATTTTAGACTAGATTTCATTTTGGATTAAATTTTTTCAGCTCTCCAGATTGACTCACATTTTTGTTAGTAGTAAATGGTTGCAAGGAATTGTCCCTCTTTTATTACAGGTGCAAAAATCTTCCTGCAATTTTTTTCTTGTTTTTATCTTTCTAAGATTGCTTTTTCAGTCAGCCGTCATCTGACTTAAACTCGTTTTATCATATACAAATCCTTTACTTTTGACAGTTGTCAATAGTACTGACAGACTGGTGTCCATTTATTAAAAAGGACACTTAATTTGAAATTCCTTGTTTTCAGATGTCAATAGACTTGTGAAATAAACAGTTCTATTTGAAAGAATAGTGGGTTGAGAAATTTTGGGATAAGAAAACTTGCTCTCAGATTCTCGGTTTGCAGCATTTTTAAACATGTGGTTTTGATCATCTTTTAAAGATTAAAATTTTAAAATACCAAATCAAATGGTGCATTAATACAGTGTTAGATTAATGTGTTTTATTAAAGAAGAACAAGAAGTGCCATAAAGCAGTTAGCATAATCCATTGTTTACAGTGATGACATAGTAATGTGATCAAGAAAAAATATATGGCCAATATTTGAGGTCAGGATCATAAAGGAAAATATTTAATGAAATTGTCAGTAATATAATCATCTCATGCTCAAACACAATAATGGAAGATTGTAAACTTTTATAATATTAACAGCACTCATCTTATTTTAGTAACTAAATACTCTTGAGAAAAAAAATCTAAAACCCCTGAGGAAATCCTGATTCCTGACTGTGCTATGCAACGAGAAACACTGCCATCACAATATAGTTGTTTTAAAAGGGGACCATATTGGTTGTTGTGCAGCTCTTTGGTGTATCTGGAATTGAGAGCAAGGCTAAGTGATTTCTGTGTGTAATTCTCCATGGCAGTGAATTAGAGAAAATTCATAGCCCTGTCTCTCAGTCGTAAATAAGATCAGTGTTGTGGAAGCGTGTGCCTCTGCCACCTTCACTGCTGGTGTGGTGTTTAGGACAACCAGTTAATCTGGCAAATTTTTACTCTGGTCATGGAGCAGACGATCCAAGTGCAAGCGAAAGGAGACACTCAGCTCTTTGTACCATGGGCACTACATAATGGCCAGCTATCAGTTGCCAGCTGGGTTGGTAGCCAGCCAGGAAACCTTGCTCTTAGAAAATTGTTTCCTTATAAGACAAAGTTGTTCAAAATGTTTCTGTCCCCTCTACTGAAAGATATGAGTTCTTGTGATCTGTTTCAGTGAGAAGGGAGATAAATTAGTTTAACAGAGTTTGTGAGAGCACTGTGGTGAATTATCGTATCTCAGCAACAGAGGCACAACTCCTTTAAATCATTGCTTCTGCTTGATAGGTGAACACTTGACCATATCCTTATGCATGATATAGATTGCTATTCTGAGAACTTGCTCTATAGACCTTTTGTAAATTTAAGCAAATGCATGAATTCTTGGTTTCTTTGGGGTGGAGAGAATCAGAACCTCATTTGCAGTTGCCCATCCTCCAAGGCTGTTAAGTGCTTCTTAAACCAGTGGGCATACTGAGTTCAGTGCCCCAAATTCTAACTCATATAATGTTTGTCCCTGTAGAAGATTTGCTCAAATTAAAGTAGCTTAAATATTCATATGACCCAGCTTTTTAAACTAATTAAAGAGAAAGTAAATTAAAATATATAATCAGATCCTTGCATGAAGTACTGGAAGAAAGCTTTGCAAAAATTCCCCTGAGAACAAAAAGTCAAGAAAGGTTTTGCATAGTGCTTTCCAGTCCCTTTAATCTTGAGAAAAAGTTCTTTTACTTATAGTGACAAAATTGTGCAAATTGTAACTAATTATCCTCTGATTAGTTTGTCTTTACTTAGCTTTTGTGAATGGTAAGGAAGAGGAGATTTTTTGGGGTGTGCTATGCATTTGCTTTGCTTTTCCTCCTTTTCTAGGGGATAGGAAAAGATGTGGAATAAGACTCAGAAAGACCCTACAGCAAGTAAAAAGAACAAACACTTCCACATGGCATAAAAAGTTATTTCTCTGTCTGTCTTACATTGTGTGGGTTGTTGGGACTGTTGTGAGCACAGAGCAACAGAGTTCAAGAGTAGCTGGTAGTGGATGGTACGACACAACTTTCTTCTTCTGCCTTTGTATCCAAGCAAGTTAAGTAGAGAAACCAAAACCATTAGTGATAGTAATTTTATAATATATAATAATAATTATAATAATTTAATAATATTTACCACTGTGTGTGGTAGATAAATTGTGCTACTCTAATTATACAGACAGGAGTAAGAAACAACCCTCCTTTGGGTTATTTGAGCATTTTTACATCGATCCTACAGTCCTATCAACCACAGTTGTATGTCTTTGCTGTAGAATGTCAGTGCTGAGGTGCCGTTTCTGAGGCTGTAATGTCAAGACAATCCATATCATGTTTTCTATGTATTTAAACACTGCACACTCTTATAAAACAGTCTGCTTTATATTTAAAAGATCTTTGTTAGCTAGATGTGTACACTGATGAAATGATGAAGGGAAAAGCCAAGTCACTTTGATTTTAGTGCTCAACTAGCTGCTCTCAGAAATTAATGCATTAGCTATCACTTCACCGCACCTTCAAAGAACAGCACTTAAACCTTCCTGACTTTTTTCCAAACATCTTCTGTAACTGCACATAAGTTATAAACATCTAAATAAGTATGAGTCATCCTGTTTTTAAACGCAGTGACTCTTCTGCACTGAATAAATAGTGCTAGCCAAGAAAGGAAATCTCTCTTCAAAGAGAAGCTGAAAATGTTTGTACATTTATGCTGTCATCTTCTACGTCAGCAAAGCCAGGCTTGCGTAAGTGCGTGCTCTAGATGCATTTTATGTTCTCTGATGTTTGCAGCACACATACACATGCAAACCCATTGTTGTAACAAAGATGTGCCTTCCTTGAATAAGTAGGGCTGGACTGAGCTCGTTGTTTGATGTGGCCCTTAGGAAGGAGCTGGAGACTTTGCTGCATTCCCAGCTGGGACTTGTGGCAGAGCTGATCTTCTGGCAGAGGAAAGGTAAGGAGGGTGGTGTCACCAGTGAAAAGAAGCTGGAATTTTGCAGGTCTGGCTGATCCTGGCTGATGTAGTGTATCACTGAGCTCTCTGGACACATGTATTTGTCACTGTAAGTGTTTGTGTTCCTGCAGGTGAGGTTGGTCAGTGCTGTGGTACTTGCGTGGTGTCATTTTCCTATCCGGAATAAACATCGATGCCAGTTGTTCTTGAAGTTATAACTTTGCATGTAAGGCGTGTATTCATACCAGCTGCTCTTCAGTTTTGAAGGACAATAGGTGAGGAAACAAACTCCAAGAACTTACTGCTGAACAGGGTGAGAAATGGTGTTCAGGTCGTTGTTATTAAACATACTGCTCAGTCCAGCTGTGCTGCAGGGAATTTTCCAAGTGTTTGGTACCTTATCATGAGCCAAGACAGGCCGGGGTAGAGCCACTCATTCTGAGCAACAAAGAACCAAGAACATGGTGTAATACGTGTGTTGTAACCTGCCAGCATATCCTCAGTGTATCTCTGCTAGCATATCTCTGATCAGAGCTTGAACCTCTCTGTTAGCTTCAAAGCCCCTGAAAGGCCGTGCCTGAGTTGTCTGGTTGGAAATGCCCTGCCAAGTGGTGATGGATCTGCCTCTACTTCTGGTTCCTCTCCTGCAGCTGCTGTGGAGTGCTCTGGCCTTTGGGAAAATGTGTAGAAAGTTGTGCACTGTTGAAGCACACTTTGTTGGGTGTAGGTATTTGCTGCATCAAAAAGCATCCTGATTGATATTCAAAATGTGTTCCAGATTTGTGTTCTGCAGTAGTTTTGGTTTGAGATTAATTGTTAGATTTAGTTGTGTATGGGAAAGCTAAGGAGCAGGTATGTTCTTAAGACTTTGTTTTTATGGGAGAAACTACTTGCAAATTTGTAAGAATGTGAATCACCCAACCATTGAAATCCTCTGGAGTTTGCTTTATTGCCAGATGAAGTAGCTGTAGTTCAAAACTAGAACTTTTTCATTGCCCTTTTCAGACTGTACTCTGCAGTGTTGTCACAACTGCTTTCATGCCTTTGGTAACTCACGTCAAATACTGTCAGAGTACAGCTTGACTGTATCAGATTTGCTGGAAGATTAGGTTATTGCAGCAAAAGTGTCACACAACTAATCTTTGTTTTACTTTCAATAAATACCAAGAAGAATTTCAAAATCCCTTGATCTTCTCCAGTACACCACCAAGTCATGTGTGCAAATGTGTGCAGCAGGAGTGCAGATGGTCTTTGAACTCCACAAGAAGCCAGTGAAATAAACTTCTGAAAGAAGTACCCTGGGGAGCCTAAAGGTCTGTGGCCAATCCACCCTAGGATGTGCAGGGACTGAGGTACCTACAGCTTTGTGAGGCTTTTCCCTCCTCTTCTAGCTGTAGCTAGAAGCTGCAAGATGAAACTGGAATAGGTATGGAGAAAAAGAAGACCTAACTGGAAAAACTATTTGTTTTGCAAAGTTTCTCAAACTTCACAATTTTCCTAAACAGATCTTGAGAAACAGATGGCCAAAGACATCAACTACATCTAGATACATCTATATCTACATCTACATCTGTCTAGAGTTCTTTTTCACTATTAATATGTATTAAACAAAGTAAGTATAAAGATACAGCTAAGAAATAGCACCTTATAGGAATGTTTTCATGATGGAATAAAAAAATTATGTAACAAATTTTATCAGTATAAATCTAACAAATTGAAAAACTTTTAGAAACCTTATTTTCAGAAAAAAATCTGATCCTTCCCTATTACATATCAGTACAATAAGTAATTCTAGATTCATTGATCCTTTCAGAGAAATTCATTATGCCAGACAAAAGCAACTGGTTGCAGAGTAATAGCT
>VYZT01050791.1:0-16013 GCA_013400735.1 Pomatostomus ruficeps | reverse complement strand
AACTTCTTTACACTGAGAGTGGCGGAACACCAAACAGGCTTCCATGGGAGGTCGTGGAGTCTCCCTCTCTGGAGACATTCCGAAACCACCTGGATGTGTTCCTGTGTAACCTCCTCTAGCTGACCTTGCCTTGACAGGAGGTNCCTCTAGCTGACCTTGCCTTGACAGGAGGTTGGAGTAGATGATCTCCAGAGGTCCCTTCCAACCATTCTGTGATTCTATGAATCTATGGCCAGGTTTGATGGCACTCTGAATGACCTAATCTAGTTGAAGATGTCCCTGCTTATTGCAAGGGGGTTAGACTAGATGAGCTTAAAAGGTTCCTTCCGACTCAAAGCGTACTATGATACTATGGACCCTTGTTTAGGTGTTGAAAGCCATTCAATTTCCCCCATCTGCTGTGTACAATCAGAGCACAATCCAGAATCTACTGCTGTAATTCTTTTGAAATACTGTGTCAAAAAGCATTTATTGCTCCAGCGTCAGTGGGACTGTACTCATCACAGCAAGGATCCCTCTCAGGAAATTGCTAGGACACAGAAGGCAAGATGGTCAAGCTGACTAGCTTGACCGGTACTCAGACATCATAAATTTGTCTATAAAGCTACCTTTGCAATGCAATGAAACCATCTTGCCTTCTGTGTCCTAGCAATTAGCAGCTCTTTTGCTTTTGGTTTCTTAAGCTTATTCAAAGAAATAAAATAAAAAATCCAAAACTAAATTTAACTCACACAAAAAAGGCCAGTCTGCTAAATTCAGAGCTGATGTCTAACATGTCACAATTCAGTGACAATACATATGAACAGTTCCCAAAGTGTCAATGAAAAGAAGCCACACCTCTACAGAAGGTGCATGAAGGTGCTCTAGAAACCTCCCTGCAGGGATTTCCATAGTATTTTATTCTATTCTGAAAGGGGTTTTCACATAATGCAGAACTTTGTGATACACCAGTAGCTGCTACAGAATAAACCAAAGCTCCTTGTGCACCAACCCTCCCAGGATAAATCCCAGTCTGGGATCAAAGAAAGAAGTCACAAACATTAAGGACAAGAGGGAATGCAAATTAAAACAACGAACCAACCAGATAAACCAAACAAAACAAGAATTTGAGATGCACCAGATTTCTGTTTTAAAAAACAGCAACAGTAAGGACTTTGGCCTTTGAAAACTTGTCTTAGAGAACATTCTTGCCTAGCAACCTTGACATACACTTGCACATCTACCCACAAGAGGAATATGGACTCTCAAATCCTTTAAAGAAACCTTCAGGAACACTTAAATGTCAAAGAAGAGCAGTGAGTTATTTGGGTTTTTTGGCAAAGCCTGAATCAGTTTATAGCCTCAGTTCCCAGCTTCCATCCTCTTGTAAGCATTCAAGACTGAGAACCCAGAGCTCTGTACTCAATGAGATTGCTTCTGCTGCCACGTCAACCCAAAGAATCACCTTCCTTCCCTTGCAGCAAAACTTCAGCTTTATGAATTCCTGTACTCATCTTATTGCCACAGGATCTCTTTGTTTCTTATAAAACAGAATAGGTTTTTTTATAGCAGCAGAAGTGACGCATAGTCCGAGGTGGTTGCCAAAACTGTGTAATAGAAAATTATCATACCACAGTACCTGAGGGAGGAAAAACATATCAAGAAGAAAAAAAACAAAACACC
Organism: Pomatostomus ruficeps; assembly: GCA_013400735.1. Classification (NCBI taxonomy): domain Eukaryota; kingdom Metazoa; phylum Chordata; class Aves; order Passeriformes; family Timaliidae; genus Pomatostomus; species Pomatostomus ruficeps. The sequence goes on along the minus strand of VYZT01050791.1, from coordinate 14,351 downwards.
TCTCCCTTTTCACTCAGAAAGAAATAAAATTAAGGGACTACAAAGAAAACCATATCAAAAAGGCTTCAGGTTCTGCACTGTGCTTTAAAGGGGCATAGGGTGGATTGTCCAGTTAAGACAGAGAAAAGCTAAAGTACCTCCACAGCAGGGGATGGAGAGCTCACAGCAGCAAAACCATGATTTTTAAAATCTTGAAATATGTATAGCACTGCAAGCTGTAGCCTTGGTCTCAGCAATCCTTTGTGGTCTTTTGGTCAGCACTTCAGAGATGCTCATGAGGACATAATGCTTTACAGCTGTGCTCCATAGTGCCTGCATTTCAGGAAAGCCTCTTTCTGCAGCTAGCATGAAACATCTAGGCCCTGTCCTGGAGACTGGGTTTTTTGGAAGTCTGCATTGTTCTGTGCTTGACAGCAAGACCCAGACCTTCCTACTACGGAGCATTTTTCACAGTGAAAGGCTTCCCCTAGCCACCACTTAGCAGAATTACATCTGAGTGAAGAATATTGGAGTATCATCTCTTCCCATTTCTAAGGCATAAATGTATCACTGAGCAGAGCCCAGGGGGTGTGTGGGGAGAGCTAATTTCAACCTGTGGAGGTTTCTCATGGATGCTTTTGTTGTGCCACAGAAGACAAAAGTCAGTATTTTCTTTTCCAACCCCCAATCCTCCATAAAAAAGGTGGTTTGCATTAGTGAATGCAGGTGATTCAGGGAAAAAAAGGGATTGCGGGCCAAAATTTTGCTGTGCATATCTGTATCTCCTTGTTTACAGACACATGTTTAAGGCCAGTGACGCCCCTCTTCCACCAGTCAGGAGGGCCAGAGAGTCCACTCTTTTCCTGTGTGCTCTTCATCCTCATCCTCAGCTGAGAGGATAAATTGTTGCCTAAACGACGTACTCACGGAGGATGTGCCTGCCTGAGAGCTGGGGAACCAGCACTGCCAGTGCTCCATGCTCCTGGCTCCTTTAAAAGGCAGACCACAGGATGCTGAGAAACCATGCAAAGGAAGTCTGAGAGATTTCCACCAGAAGTTCACTTGCTTTCTTTTCTGTTTTGAATTCTGTCCAAAGAACTATGTAGTTTCTTGTCTGCTTTGAATTCTTTCCAAAGAACATTGTAATCATTGTCATTCTGATGAATGAGCATTCTCAGGTAGGAAAAAAGAAACCATTTTGCTGGAGAGCTTCTCACTAGTCCATCATGAGGTCATGAACTTGGGATGCTTCCAGCTGGCACTACTTTTAACAAAAGTCAGTAAAACATTTTGCCCTCGGGCTAAATCGTGTATTGGATATCTCACATATACAGAAAACTCAAGAGTGGTTTAAGAGGTTTTTTTGGGGGAATTACTCATCCTATTTTATGTACAAGGTAAAAGATTGACTGATACAATTTTAGAAGCACCTAAAAGTGACCCAGTACAACTTTCCTATATATAAGACTCCTGCAGTTTTCAGATCTGATACCTTAAATTTTGCTATAAATTTTATTGCAATGTTGTAAATCCTGGGACTACATCAGAAGGACTGTGAGACAGCAAGCCTTAAATCTGTCACCAGCAAGAAAAACCTCCACCTAAGTTCTAAGGACACCGAGAAGTACTTTTTTAGCTCTCTTAAAAATTAATTAGGCGACTTTGTGCAAGTCACTTTACTTTTCCCTCAGCAAGCACTTCCCTTCATCTCCTTGGCAATCTTGTCTATTTAGATTGCAAACTTTATAGGGGAAGGACTGTGCTTGTGCTAGGGATACTTAAAGAGGCTCCAGTTGGCCAGAACTTCTATGTTTTATCGTAATATTACCAGTGCTATTAATATAATAACCATATGCTGTTCTAAAGCACTTAGGCACGGATAGTGCCATCTATCAGGTAAAGAAAACCAGTTGTCTCTTGTTTTCTATAAGAGATGGTGCAGACTCTTAAAATACATTCTTTATTTTGAATTGAAGTAAATATTAGGGAAAAAAGGAATTAAGACCATAAGAGTCCATGTTTCAAAATGTCACAGCAGTCAGTTTAACAGAGATACTTCCCTGAAAGACTTTTTCTGGAATCCACTATACAAACCTTCTGTGAAAAAGGCAGATGAAGTTATTTTGAATATTAACTTCACAGTGTTCAAAAAGTATGGAGTTTCATAGAAAAATATCAAAACTGACCTCAACCGTGCAGCACATTTTTGTGAATCCGTGAACAGCGCAACAGTGGCAGTAAGGCATGTGATGTATCCAGATCATATCAATAAAAGGGATTTTTTCCAGGACCCAGCTGGAAACACCCAAGGGATGCTGCACAGAGGGCCTGCAGAACAGGTACACACCTAATGAAGGAAGGTGGAAAGGCTGTAGGAGCAATGGGCTCCAAAGGGCTACCTTTCCCCACACCGCTGCAGCCCGATTTTGGGCACAGAAGCCGCTCCTGATTCTCTCAGCATTTTGTGGGGAGCTTCTAGCAGAGTCCCTGTGCCCAAGTAAGAGCTGGACATTGCCCTGTTTGTTTTATAGCATTAGCAAGGCTCAAACCTGCTTAAACACAGCAAATAAACATGGTGCAAACCAGCTTCTTTGTGTGCAAGCATGCTGCCACACAGCAAGTTAATAAAGCTGTAATTTCTGTACTTTCCTTTGCATCCAATCAAAAATCACAACATAACAAGAACCTTTATCCTTCTTTTTTTCTTAATTTAAATTAATTAAAGATTATTTAGTACCGTGAGAGGTTAAGACGTTATTATTTTGCTTTGATATTTGCTTGGTGAGTGAAGTTTATAAAAATGCAAACCAAATATTTCAGTTGTCCCAGAGCAGCTCTGATTGAAAAATTTGTTCAGCAAAATGAAATTAATTGTTATGGGTATATTTTTTTTTTTGTCCACTGTCCTATCATGTACGCCTGTTGGAGTGTCTAATCATAGGGAGAAATAGAATGAACTCTGGCTGCTTTTCAGATGAATGATATCCCAATTAAAATTTTAGCTTATAAATATCTAATGGTTCTTCCTTCATGTAAGCTGAGTATAAGTTTAAGGTTTGACTTTGAGGATAATAATTTAGTTTTACAGCATAGTGTTGTCAATTAAAGAGATTTGCTTCACACTGAATACAGAGCTCTGAAGTCTCATAAACTACTAATGATAAAAAGATCTGTAAGTCTTCCTAGAAGTGAAATGAATTTAGCCATTTGAAAATGCACAGTCCTTGATTAAATATGATGGTTTAAAACTAATTAAACCACTCATCACTTCCCAAGGGCTTGCATATTCTGTAAAGAATTCAACTGAACTACTTGGCTAAGAAAAAGAACTCACTTGGTTATGCCTGTGCCTGTTTTACGTTTTACCAAACTCACGCTCTGCTAAGTGCACTCACTCTTGTATATTACTTTTAAAAGGAGTCAAGGGTTTTTAATAAAAATCAACTGAATTATTCCTACCATTTCTCTCTTGGATTATTTCTCACTTGAATTATTTCCATGGTGAATTTCTTTCTTTCTTGCAAATCCAGTTTAGTGTTCATAAAATATATGTCCCCAGTGGGTATACTAAGCATCTGCCAGCATGTAGGCACGTCCTAGAACAAATACGTGAATACATGTTCCTGAATTTCACAAACAATCAAATAATATAAAAGCGGTGCTATCTAACTATCTAACCACTTCGAAAAACTTTCTCATCTATGAGTTTCTCCTGAGTGAAGTGCACCAGAGTTCAGCTTGAGCAGGGAGGTAATACGAAAACTGGTACCATCACCCAAACATGAGGATAGGCTTGGCATAAGAAAATAGTCAAAGATGCTAATAAACATCAAAAAGATGTACATCTAACGTGCCTTTGTTGCATCCTACCATGCATAAAGTTTATGAACTGTGAAGAGATTTGCAGTCTTTTTTATTTTGTTGATCTTGAATTTGTGATCAGACCTATACTTGGATAAAAATACTCTTTTTCTCTCTGTCTTGGTCAAGAAACATGAAGCACCTTTTTACTTGCAGTGTTTTCTGGTTGAACTTAAACCCTTAGAACCATTTACAATGAATTATTTTACACCTTCAAATGACTACAAGAGTGAGTGCAAAGAGACTAAATTTCTGCACAAGCCTAAGCTAGTCCCCAGACTTCACCAAGTAGCAGCAGCACAGCAGCGTCCACTCCAGTGCCTGTGGTGTGGAAATGAAATTTGTGCAGAATGTGACTTACCTGCCTGGGCCGTTCGCACCCTGTATGAGGAAGTTAAATACTTCTTTGTGCTGACACCTACCAGAGGAATACTTGTCTACATGAAGCTATAAGCTAGTCTTCTCATCTAAATACAATCAGGACCTCTGGCCATTGCTGTTCTTTTGCTTTCTTTGCATCTCAGTGTTATTTGTTATTTAACCCCTCCAAGCACAGAAATTCTATATGTAATTATTATGTGCATCCCCTTCACTGTATTGCCGTTACAGATCTTGGTATTAATCACACAGAACAGGATAACATTACTTAACAGATGTTGCCCCCTAGCAGACAACGAAAAATTACAAGTGCTGCCTGTCAGGAAACAGCTTTTATCTTATAAAAATATGGTGAGTTACCTGAGCATTTCAGTTATTGCTTATTGAGACTAGTAATAAGAAATGTTATCCTGAGAACGATTTCTCTAAAGATCTGAATGCATACGTTCAAGAAAAGAGAGATGCTATTAAGGGTCACTATTACCTCGGGCCATGAGGGACATGGCTGTCTCCTAGGGGAATCCGAGGTCTGGTTAAATACAGAGATACAGACATGGAGAGGGTTTGGGTGCGTGGATACTTACAGTTCCACAGATGCTTACTGCAGCCAAGCTGCAGCTCTCCTGTGACTCTCCCAGGAGCTGGCAGCTCTCTGGAGTCTGAGCTCATGGAACCATGTGAGCACCCCAGGACCAGATTTTATTGAGGGAAAGAAAAAAGAAAGTACACAAAACAAAGCCTCAGTCCTACGAATTGTAAGGATAGTCCTGAAAATGTGATACCTCGTATCTCAAACTCCAGAACACAAAGCACTGCAAATTTAATTTAAAAATACCTCAGGAAGTTCTTTGTCTTTTGGGGCATATCTCATGATTTCGAGCTCCTGGTTCTGGCACTGCTATTGGAATCATCCGAGTGCTCTGACCACAGCCAGATGCAAGTCTGAGACTCTCACTGGAGGCAATGTGGCAGAAAAGAGGCAGGGAAAAACATGGATAGGAAAGAAAAATGATGAACTGCTTAACACTTTTGAATCCAAACAAGAAGGAGAGAGCAGAAGAGAATTCTCCTTCACAGTCTTTCCAAAATTTATATGGGTGAAGGTTTAATAACTTCATCAGGCCACACAAAACACTTTTTTCCCCCTCAAAAATGAAAGGAATACCTTGAATTTGCATCTTCATCTTTTTGTTTGTCCATCGCAACTTTAATTACCACTTAATGGGTGCTACTTGATTTTTGTTATCATCAGCTTTTGATTCTTACTAGTACTATACTGTAGCAGCATTAGTAAGACCCAAATCTTCCACAATAATTTACTTTTATGAAGTGCTGTATTTATGGGAAAATACATGAAAACAATAGGGATGAGAAGAGTGTGTGGTCTGTTGAAGTGCTGTTTGCCAGACTGCCATTTGGAGTTCACGTTGTCTCCTGCCACCAGATGTCAGTGCTACAAATCTGTGTATGTGTGGCACACCAGCACAGAGTGGCACTTCCAAACCACGCAGAGCTGGGCAATAACTTATCTGGGCTTGAAATCTCAGCAGCAACACAAAAAACCTGCCATGGATCGCACTGCAAGAAGATTTCCTTTCATGTGCTGAAGAGGTGGAGCTATGCTTGCCCATGTTCCAGGGGTTTTGTCGAGTTTGGCTCACTTTGCTCCTTTCACCTTTCAGTTCAGGGTTGGTAGAAAATGCTATTGATCCAAAGAAATTTGCTTATCTTTTAAACACTTATTGCTTTTATGTTGAGATAAGAGAAATAAAACATAAGCAAAATAAGGCTGACGTAAGCTTGTAGAAGATGATTTCCTTTTGGGGGAGAATAACAAAAAACTCTATGAAGTACTTTGTTTTCAGCTACTGTTCCTTATTGTTGGGAATTACAGAAACCATAATTTTTTCGAAGAGTTTTGTAACCTGGTCCCAAATACCCATCTCCTATGATCAGAGGCATTTGTGAGATCCCTAAAATAACCAGCTGACTTGATTTTATGTGAGAGAGAGAGACAACAATGCCCCAAGCACTACCCTTTGGTATGGATGCACTCTGAAGACCCAACTACCACAACTGTCATCCACAGAAATATCAATAAAGAGAAAGAAGAGAAGATGATCTGTCCCTGAATGTTGAGCTTACTTTCCCTTCTGGGCCCAGAGCATCCAGGCAGGTCTCTTTCCCCGATCCTCATCAGGAGAAACGAGCTGATCACCACTCTGCCATGAGGGACAAAAAGCATCCTTGTGAAGAGATGCACAGAAACATCTGAACACCCACACAACTCACCCAGGGTGGTGCTGGCAGGGTTGCTGCCTGCCTTTCAGAGCCGAGGACACTACCTCTCCCTTCATCCCTGCCTTCAGCAGTGGGGAAGGTGAAATCAGCCCTGGGTGAAATTCCTTTGTGCAGCCAGGATTAGCACCAGTGGCTGGCAGCTGTGGGACCCTGGAGGTTAGAGTGTGGAAACCCTCGTGGGGAGCAAGATCTACCAGCACAGCTTTCTGACACACTCAGCTAAGCCCCAGCTCTGACCCTTCTGGCCCTGCTCGAAGTTCAGAGCATCTGCTCTCTCAGGAGACAGAAAACCAATCCCAGTGGCCTCATCTGAGACCATGTAAGTATCTGTACTCTCACACACCTGTATTTTTTGGATATACCTGTGAAGAATGGTTGTTTCCCTCTGCACCCAGCTTTTCAGCAAATTTGTAAGCAATCACTAGAAAGCTCTTTTCCATGCACAGTGAATACTGAGCAATGACGTGTGCTTACTTTATGTTTAATAGGCCTCTCATTTGTTTAGCAATAAAATGTATTGTCAATAAGTTTAATAATGCTATTAATAATGCCTGTATTCACAACAATGAATACAGTCCATAAAATATTAGTGGGTGAATTTACAATGCTAATTTATTAACACATTAGACCAACCCAAAATCATTCTGAATGTGCACATATCTGAATAACTTTGAAAATCTGAGTATCCCTGGTTGTAAGCAAGGAAAGCTGCTGCTGAACTTGTGAGGTGGTTTTTTTTATTTCTATTCAAATTACTATGAAATTATGAAGCTCTTTCTTAACTGATGATCATCCCTCTAATCTACTAATTATTCCAATTCCACAATAGACAGAGTACTTTATAGTCTGATATTTCTAAATTGCTTTCATGTTCAATTACTTATAATTATACAAACAAGTCTAAAATTGATGATCCATGCATATAATTATAGATTCTGCAACTCAGCATAAGCAAATAAAGGAAACTATCCTTATTATGACAACACAGTTTCTAATAGTCAGGCACTGCAAATTTAATTGCAGTAAAGGGTGGATGGTGTTATTATGTAATTAGTAACAAAACTGTTATTTGAGGATAATTAAACGATAATGTGGGCACTGGAGCTCAGTCTTAGAGCAATCTCTTTCTAAGTTTCAGGTGAAGGAGCCCTACCAAATTCAAAAGCTGAGTATATTAAGTTAAACAGTGTTTTCTTCTCTAAGTACTGTTCAAAATATCATGACGAAATGATGCACGAAACAGTACTGATAAAGTGATTACTTGTGGACCCTGTGCTACACATCATAATTTTCAGAAACTCATTTCAGGGTCTTTCCTCTTAGTTTGTCCATTTTATCACAGTAAGAGAGAAAGGCAACAGAGTGTGTGGTTCATTATTTGGAACTTTGTTACTACAAGCCTGGCCTTTCTCAGAAACAGAAATGCCTCTTGTAAGGGAGACAATCATCTCAAATTTGTGGAAAACAAGACTAAAGGGACTTAAAACCACAAGTGAAAGCACAGAACAGGCACTGCAGAAGGCACATGCAGATGATACAGGAAAGATGAAGTCACAGACTGGAATGAGGAAAAAAATCCAAGTTCAATATAACCCCCCCACAGGCATCTTCACACTGACTGTTTCTTTGAACAGGGTTTATTTTCTTGGATATAAACTGAGCTACTGGGCCATGACTTGCAATCCCCCAATACAGAAAACAGTCAAAATAGAAAAGTGTAACAACTGTGACTTGACTTGATGTGAATTGTCCACAACTTTCCAGTAAGTTGTCCATAATTTTAGTATCTGTTTATAAGGGATCCTTCCATGTTTACATTTTAACTTGCATATCTTCCAGTTAATAACAGAACTTATTTACTTTAATGATGCAGGATTAGGGCTCATGGACAAGATACATTGATCTGATTAACTTTTATTTTCTGGATCATTAAAGCATCAGGAAACTAATTGATTTTTTCTACATTATCAAGCCTTCTGATGAGAAATAAAACTTTTTCAAACTTGAGTCACAAATTACTGACTACACCTTCTAACTATAGGGAAAGGCACACTTTTATTTTAATCAAACAGAAAGGTAGTAGAAATTAGATTCTCATTGACACTAACTCATCTCTTAATGGAAAAAAATATGACTCTTTGTAGCTTTCCATGGCAGCCATATAGGTAGTTCTTTAATATGAACACACATATTCACAAAATTTATTTAATTTTTAATTCTTTTTTCCCCCTGCATTATTTCTTAACTCATAGTTAAGCCATGAATTATTATAGAACAGGGATATATGTTCTTAAATGTGTGAAAGTGAGTTTCCCACTGCCTTCAGAAATCCTTAGAAGGCTGATTGGCCTGAAGAGGTGGAAAGCTGTGCTGGAGGAAAACAAACACTGGACAGTGGTGACCCAAGGAGATATGGTTTGACAATGGAGATCTCATTTAACAGCTGCACTAGTACAATATCTTTCTACTGCCTAAGAAGGCATCCATCTCTCTCCTCCTCCTTCTCTCTGATGGCAGCTCACTTGTGCTGCTTCTCTTGCATGGCTCATTAATCCAGAAAAAATTAATGCTACAATCACAAAAATGAATAACTTACGAATAGCCAAGTTATCACAAAGGAAGAGGGCAGGCCTTTCTGTCTTAGAGCTGGAAATAAGAAAGATTGTGAATACTGCTTGGGTGGGAAAGAGTCAATAGGTTAGCTGTGCTGCATCACAAAATCTCTCTCTGCTGCGTGGTTTGCCTCACTTTATCTGAAAAAGAACCCAACCCCCCAAACAGACAAACAAACAAGCACCCCTCAAACCCATAAACCAACCATCAAAAAACAAACAAACAAACAAACCCCCCAAACAAAACAACAAAAACCCAGCTTTGCTGAAAGATGCTCTATCACACTGGGACAAACTTTTGTCTAAAATAGCCCCAAACAGCCACCTCTAGGAAAAGAAGGAAAAACCCAACCCCAATGATATGCATTTACAATAGATCCAATAGATACCATGACACAAGCTGCCTTATGAGAAGGTCTGAAAAATTAAGGCTTAAAACTGCCAAGACAGTGTGCAGGTCTATTTGCCTGCAATGCCTGACCTGACCACGAGATGGAAGTGAAGTTTAAAAATTAAACTAAAATCTGACCAGAGAGGAACTGTGCGACTCTGCAGTCACCGCTAATGCCATTTAATTGACAAGTGAGGGTTATTATCAGCATGGGGATTTCTTAGCTCCTTGCTCTCTGCTCGGCAGCCTGGGATGCAATCAGTACAAAGTAAATATTGTACTGACATGTCACAGTGGGATTTCATTTGGGGTAGAATAAAACACAGCCCTTGATTCTTGCCTTGGATTCTCAACTGGTACAGCACCACAAGCTGTGATCGGTTATGTTTTCCCCCTCCCAGCTCCAGGGGATGATTATTCCTGAAATAATTAATTGGTAGACAAGAAAAGCAAAGATTGCGTATTCCTGAATGTTTTAAATTGTGCACTAGAAATGTCAAACTAGTTCAGGAGTAATTAGTCAACAAGTTGCTGTGCAGAGCTGGAGTTGAACACAATGAAGATTATTGCTGTGCAAAACCCCGCAGAGCTGCAGATGCTGATGCACCTTTAGCAAACAGAAAGGATCTGCAGGGGAAACAGGTTTCCCCTCTTTTGTACCCTTTCTGTGAAAGAGAAAAGCTTAATGTTAGAGCAGGAATGGCCCACAGTGCTGTGGGTAGTTCTTTCAGAAACATTGCAAGATTTTCTTCTTAGATGGAGAACTAAGGACTAGGAACAATTAAATAGTTCCCTCACACACAGGAAACAGGTGGTAGGGCACATACTGAACAGGTAGGAAAACACTGAGACATAGAAGGGTTAAGACTCAGGTCTTCTTAATGCATCGAGGTGGTTTTCCAAGATGTACAGGCTGTGTCTAAAATCACACACCCTGAAAGTGGCTCCATGGTATCAGGTTTGCACTTGCACATACCCTAATTACATGGTGGGAGCCTGGTCCATCATGGGGTCCCACCACATTATTTAATGTGATCCAGCAGAAAAGATAAAGAACTAAGAAGTGATGATTTCAAGGCCCTTCCTAGGCATTGACCTACACTTGGAGCACATGGTGATTACTAGGACGCATGACTGGAAACATGGACTCCGTAATGGAGAAAGGTCTGAAACAGGGAATTCCTTGAGGACATGGCAAATCCTCTTCTAGTGTAGAAATGCAGGGAATAAAGTGCAAACTCTCCCTGCACAATATATAAAGGTTGTGTTTACAATCACCTTCTAAGACCAAGATTATTTTGGTTCACAGTGTGTAAATGTACAAGGCTGGATACAACCCAGAGCAGGGACCTATAAGAAGCCTGCTGCTCACACTTTAAAAACTCTGTACACAATAAACTGGTTACATTTATCAAAACTCCAACCAGAATTGCTATATGCTTTGGAAACTATGCAGAGAATTGTTTTCCTCATTGCAGGTGAAACGGGGTGGAACAATGATCAGATAAAGTTGCTTTTGGATCCACATAATTTTTCCTTTCAGAACTGCTGAATTGTTACTCTAAGCATTCCTCTAAGCTGGCAGGTGATAAGAGATGCTAACAGAAAGTTGGTAAATCATTTACTCACATAATTTCCTCCTCTACCTGGAAATAAACAGAATGAGCAAGTAGCTGGCCAGTCATAAAGGAGGACAACGCTTTTTCATATTAAACACTCAGTCCGCATTTTTTCCCCAATAAATATGGGCTGAGATAGCTACCAGTACAATAAACAGAGCATATCTAGAATGCTCTGGAATAACTTTAGTTCCTGAGGGCAGAGAGGGAGTGCCATTTTATGCTATCATTGATCAAGTATGCAAGTCATAAGTAGTTCTAAGTCAGAAACAGAGGTCCCAACACTGGAAAATAGATACCAAGCCCTCAGGTGGCTTAGACACATACACACTCAGAGAGCAATGGATGCTCATTTTTACTGGTGAAAGATGACAACAGCTCCCTGGTTACTTTCATTACAGATAGGTTTTGCTCAGTGTTGAGGATCATTTTTGAACTCAGAACTGATCCTGGATCCTCCCTCAGCACTTTCTGCTGCTTCATCTCCAGCCAGGAATGCTGCAAGCCTTTGGCAAACACCAACCTACTGCTGCCCATGTGCAGAGATAACACTCAAATTGTTTGCAAGCTTATTTGTCTTGTGTTCTTCCTTATGAGAAGAAGGACATTGTAGCACTGCCACCAACTGAAGTTCTTGATAAAGAAGTCTCTTCGCTGCTCTATGATGTTAAAACAGTAATGCATGCTCCCTTTTCTGAGAGAAAAATTACATTAAAAGCTCACACAGCTGCATCATTCGATTCAAATCATGTTTCCTGTGACAATGTGGGCTCTCCTTTGCTATTTAAAGCAAAATACATGTTTTTGCATATAGGTGCAGATAATCACAGAGACCAAGACACATCCATCATACTTCACAATAACCACCTCAGTTGACATGTCTGATTCAGCCATCACTCACAGTGGGGAAATAAGAGGTACATCTTTCCTCCCAACCCAGACCCTAACCAAATGCCTAATTAATGTATTTCAGTCACTTGAAAACATAACTATGCCTTGACACAAGGCTTTAAGTCTGAAGGTGTCTCAGGTAATAAAATACACAGATCTGAAATATTCCATGGTGAGCAAGTACCTGAAAGACTGAGCCTGAATCATCTGAACCTCAAGCAGGCAAAAAATAGACCACAGGCTGTTTCCTTCTTCTTCTCTCTCTCTTTTTTTTTTTCTTAATTTTTTTTTTCTTTTAATCACAATCACAATCTTCAAATCATGGCTAAAGCTTTGAGCCTTCTCTGTAACTCATTTTTCTATTCATTATGCAGGAACTAAGAGTTGATCATCATTATAGCTGTTCTAATTGTAACTTCCACTCTTTAATCTCTGAGCCCTTCAAAAGATGTTTGATGTACTGCATTTAAGAGCCAGGTGCTGAAACAGACAACAGGCGAGGCGGAGGGGCAGGGGGAGATGGGGGTGGAGGAGAGAAGGGAAGAAGAAGATAAATTTAACCTTTTTTAACCAAAAGATGAGTCTGAAAATCAGGGCTATGAAAATCATGCTGGTTTTGATCTACAAGTTTTATGGAGAATCAAAATCATCACAATTCTCTTTGCATTCCGTTTGTCTCCCTGACAGATCACAGCTCATGTTTTGCATGGAAGTTGTGTTTCTCTATGAGAGATGAGGCCAGCTCACACTCGTGCAACAGGGATACTTTGATGGATGAAAAAGAGATGTTAAATGCAGCCATTACTGAACTGAAAGTCTAGGGGAAAAAAGCACATGAGGTTTTCATCAAGGCAAGCCAGGCATATGTGCAATTTATAAAATTGTTAGCATAAAGACTTTTGTGAATTTTTGTAAGTAGTTAATAACAGAATGTTGGATTCCCTAAATGTCCAGGTTTTACAAACAACATAAAAAGTATAGAAGCTTTTCAGAACTAAGAGGTGGTGCATATCTTCAAAGCTAACATCAGATCTAATTTAGTGGCAACAAGCCTGAGCTAGAAGGTTGCCATTCAGCTGTGAACATCTTCAAATTTCAAGAATTTTCAAATGCAGTTTCTTACACTGAATCTTAGAAATATATCTTTAATTTCACAGGAGAGATCATTGCAAAAAAACTCAACCAACCAATCAAAATCGCCCCCAAAACAACCAAACACTTAATAGAAAAATACTTAATGCAAAGTGTTATAGTTTAGGAATGGTATTCTCCAATTCAGTGTTTCCACTGAAGCCACTCCAAACCATGCCCCGCTCCCTCCCTTCCTCCTTCCCCTCCTGCTCCCTTGTGGTGGGCTGGAGAAGAGAATTGGAGGTACAAAAGGTAAAGATCATGGGCTGAGATAAGAACAATTTATTGGAAACAGCAATGAGATAAGAAAATGAACAGTAAAAACAAAAATTTTAATAACAAAAGTGTACGAGAGGGGAATGATTCATATGCAGTGAGCCTTCTCTGCGAGCCTGACAACACCCAACCGCTCCCACAGCCACATTACCCCGACACCCTGAAGAGGGTCCTTCCCCCATCCCTGGAAAATGAGGTGATAGAACAATCTCTTGAGTCCTAGCCATGCCCCCTCCTGGTTGCTGCCAAATATAAGGCTGTCCTGGTCCGAATCAGGACAAAGAGTTAATCTGATCAAGATGTACTGTATACTTTTAAATGTGCAAATTGAAGCGCTATGTAGTGTAAGATAAGACTCCTTTTATTTATCATAATCCCATAGAAATATTTATTGTAACTCAGGAAAGGGATGAACAGTGGGGCTTGATGTGACCTCTCAGTGACTACCTATGAGTACTTAAGAAATGCATATAAATCAAGTCTTGATAGCTTGGAATTAACTGTCTTTCTTTCCATTTCTTTCAATGTACAACAAATATAGAGAACTTATTAGACACAGATGTCATAATTCATTACACACAGCTTAGTGCCCTGGGTCTGCTCCCTGTCCCTGGAACTTCAGTTTCAATCCTTATGTCAGGAAGCGTTCATACTTGTCTTTTGTGAAGGTATCTGAAGCTACAGACAGAATTTGCATAGGGGAGATTCAATGCTCAATCTGTCCATTTTGACAGACTGTTTTACCTGGTTTTATTTCCCAGTAAAACCCCAACACTGGGAAGTGCTGTACACTGCATTCAAAATAAAACAAAGCTGTCCTCAAATCCCATATTAAATATTAGCAACCTAAGCAGGATTTAATTATCAAGAATATACTTACTTGGTCATCTGAAATTTCTGGTTCATTTCACT